>JAVQJL010035894.1:0-27417 GCA_036024295.1 Nannoperca obscura
AAAAATAGATTTTTTGATATTTACCACATCTTTGTGGAGCAAGTGGAAAGGGGTGTCCCTCTAGTGATGCAAAAAACTTGTTTGGGGAGCAATGTCCTTCTAGTACACAAAAACCCGTATGTGTGTGTGTGTGTGTGTGTGTGTGTGTGTGTGTGAGAAAGTGGGGAGAAATGTGTGAAAGCTTATGGATGTGCATAATATTATAATATTGTGTTTGTTGTTTTGTTTGTTGTTGTACACTTAAAGCATACACAGTATGCTTTAAGATATAAGACGATATAAGATCACTTTATTTATTGTTTTACTATATTTACTTTAAGGTGTGGCATGTACGTGACTTATTTTTGGTCTGAAAGCCACACATCTTCAAAAAGAAAGTTCTTAATGACTTTTTTTAATGTATTATAGGAGCAGTGGTTGTGTGCAGTATGCCTGATGTTTAGTCATCTACAGAGACATCCACGTAATTTGAATGATGGAGTGTGAACAGAATACATTCATGAGTGTAAATGTTTGGACACTGATGATAATGTAGTGAATGCATCACATCAGATGGTGCCATAAATGGGTGCATCACTTTGCACAGTTGTTGCTTTATCATGTCCGGTATGAAAGGTGGAAAACTGCTTAAAGCAATAAAGTAATGGATGGCCCCACTTTCGCAGAGGTCAGCCGGAGAGTGCACACCAACCACTAGAGACATTAGTTTCCATCTTTCTCTTGTGGTGTAGTGTATTTGCCACTTATTGTTAAGCACTTAGTCCACATCTTAACTGCCTCACATCGTAAATCTGAGGACAAACACATCCCTGCATGGGTGGAAGTGTCAGGTTCAGGTTACGGCTGACTCCCTGTGCTTCCAGGATGCAGGGCTTTGAGACACGAGAGGAGAGCCTTGTGGAACAATGGCATTAAAGCGATCTCTGTATCGCCTGCTCTGTTGTCATAGTGCTGATGATGAATCCTGACACGGTGGGGTCTGACTGGCTGGTCTGTTGAGTAGCACCGGCTGGGGCTAAAAGGAGAAGGTTTGTGCTCCTTCTTATGAGGGTTGAGGGGGGGGGGGGCAGTGCTGGAGGGTTTGAAAAGGGTAAAGTCTTGGGTCAGGGGTGAGAGGTTGGCAGCATGAGGCGGAGAACAATGGGACCGGCGGGAGCGACACAGGGAAAGAAATCCCAGCAGCTGGGATAGACACAGAGGAGGGTGGGGGCTGTTCATGGGAAGCAACCTCAAGATTAGCTGGAGAGTCTTGTCTGATGTCTCCATGTCTGTGTGCTTCATTATGTCGCTATTGTGTGTGTGTGTGTGTGTGTGTTCACATGCTTATGCCCCCTGTGCAACAAGTAGTCTCCAGCCCTGTTATTTGCCTTCCCAGCAGCACTGTGAGAACATTTGATATGTGGAAAATTCTCATCAGTGTAATAGTGACATATGTGTGAGACATCAAATCTTTTGATTTCATACAATTTCTAGGCCTCCTCACATGACATGCTAGATTTTCCTTATAAATGCCCTACATTTAGTGTTAAATTTGATGTCTGAGTGTCATCAATTAAATTATAATAAATGATAAATTGATAAATTATCAATTTTACTGGAGCAGTTTTTTATTATTTGTAATTATCACGGTTAATTAATAATAAATAACAATAGCATGCCTGTGTTGCTTCATTTGCCAACAGAATATTCATAATTTAACATATTATGTCCACATCTGTAGTACAAGATAACACAAATAACTTGCTAATTTCTTTATGATTCGATCTTGCTGCTGACCGGTCACTTGAGTAGCATAAAAGGCAACACAGTGATGTTTGTGTTGAGCTTAAAATAAAAATGCTTACGGTGATAGGTATTGTATTTAAAGGATTACCACCACTAAGGGAAGTCCCCGTGGGATTTATTTGTGCTCTTAGTGCAGTTTAATGGACTGTCATTCATTTCAAATTGCTTTGGGAGTGTCAAAATGTCAAAATGACTGCAGGGTGCAGTTTGAGGTTAATGTGTGCAGAGAAAGATGGCTATAAAGAGAAAAGATAGATTAAATCAGATTGGCTCTACACCTTAGGGGGAGCTCTAACGTGGCTTAAATCAATATTTTTATATAAACAATGGATCACATGAAAAGTATGTGAAAGGTGTCGCTCATAGTGACAAGTCCAGAAAATGATCACCTGACTTTGCAGTTCATCTTTATATATCTATTGTTTTGGTTTCAATCACTTCCAGCTAGTTTCAGTGAAAACTTCTTGTCCAGCACCAACACTTGCATTTATCGGGTGGCCAAAACACGACTATGCTAATATGCTAATGCTAATGTTGCTCCATATCTGCCAGATTTTACATTTTTCTCACAAATAATCTCTCCTGATGCTCATCTCTTCTAGAGAAACTGCCCAACTTTTTCTTACAGACAGCTATTCAGGCGTAGCTGCGTATTTTCATTATCCTCCACTTCTTGGCAAAGTATAATCACTATATATTGAGAAGACAAGAGATTATTATGTAGCATTATTCCAACTGGATAATGGAGAGGTGTTTGCTTGCAGTACCTTTTTGCTGGTCCACTGGCTCCATACTGTCAGCGTGGGAGACCGCAAAGGCAGCGAAGCAACTTCCAGACCAGCATCACCATTAATATATTTAGTGCACACTGAACAACAACAAACTATTACACAAAGACCTTGACTTTTCTCTTATATGGCAGAAGTTCATGGCCTGAATGGAGGGTGGGGGGTACAGCTACTGAAAACGCCTCCTCTCTCTCTCTCTCGCACCCTCTCTATGTATTACTCTCTCTTTCACTCTCTTCCAGGTTTCTGTTTCTGTTTCCTGGCACTGATTTGCTCATTCGACTCCAGACTGAAATTATGAAATTCTTAGTCTTTAGGTTTTGATATTGCATTGGTTTTCTGTCAAGCCAAGCCATGGTGGCAGTTTCCAAGGTACTGTAAGCTAGGAAGCCTAGATAATCCAAAGCATCTGTGTCTCTCACTCTCCCTGCAACCACAGAGGCTGGTGCCAGCAAGTGAGGGTTGTGAAGCCATTTTTAGAGGAAAAACGTGGCTGCCAGGCATCTCCCCGAGTGAGTGTTGCTCCATTTCCAGACCTAACACGATAGGAGCACAAACATGCAATTAGAGAAGTGCTGAGTCAGATACCCTGGGCAACACTTGTAATTACAATGGAGAGAAAAATTCAATCTGGAAATGGTCCAATGGAAGAAATGCCAAAACATAAAGTATGTCTCTATTAGAATTGGTTGAAATTGAATAGCAGAATTAGATTTCTGTTATCCTGCCGCAAAAAGTTGAAGTTGACCAAAAAGAACAATGTGGTTTGAACGGTGTTTTGAACCACAAACGGATGCAGGGGTTGGTTATTTATTCTTGAGGTTGGGGCATTGTAGATCACAAGGACAAGGTATTTGGTTCAAAAGGTCCCCGAATAAACATCTGGACTGGTAAACTTTTAGCTGGGTGAGAGAACAATCCTCTTTCCACAATTTGAATTTAGGTGAGTGAGGAACTCAACGTCACCATCTTATTCTTATTTGAAACACAATTAAATATATATTCATTGATTGCAGTGTGTCTTTGATTTCAAGACATCTGTCTAAAAAACTTTTCTTTTTCTCATGTGGTATTAAACCAGAAATCGTTACGTTTCCGACGGTGAATGTAGGTGCCAGGATTTGACAAAGAAGAATAATGTGTGGAAGATAAAAAGATGATGCCTCCGGTTTTGCTGCATTTACTTTACTTCGATTGAGTCTGACAGTGTTATAAGAGACCAATACTAAATCAGTGGAATACTCTTTTAAGGGTTACAGGCACCTGCAATAAAAGAAAAACATCCAAAGTACTTAATTCAAGTTCAAGTATAAAGGTTGAAAAGCCTCAATTTAAGTATGATTCCATAAAAGCATGAACTACCTTTTAACCCATACCTTACTTAAACACAGAGGGAATTGGAGTTTCCTCTTTTGATTTTATTTTCCTGCTATGTATGCAATGATGCCAATGAAAAAGGGATTTTTCTTAGTTTATAGCTTTTTGACAGAGCCAAAAGAAAGCACAAGGCTTATTAGAAGTCTGCCCAATGTGGTTTTCCCTCTCAATGTTCACATATTTTGCAATAATGAATGTGGACAGTTAGCATATTCATTTTTTCCATTGCAGAGAGGACTTTTCTTCCTTAGGAATACAAGTAAAAAGCTTATGCTGGTTGGACTCGGTTTAGTTTATCATTACATGGAAGTATGAGTCACACATTGTGATGTACTGACTGTTATAACAAATCATACTGCATGTTGAATTGTTCAGCAGAAGTCACACAGAATTTGTAATACTTTTGTTATTGTGTAGGAAAGTGGGTCAGCAAACACGTGGAATGGAACTGTGTAATGGGTTTGCAGTGTGGTGCTTTAATAAAACAATCAATGACTTGGATTCAGCACGGCAAACATGAAAACGGACATACAGAGCAGATTGACTGATGCCCTGCATTTAAATCTAGGTCAGCAATGCCACCACAGTACATAGGAATGATATCCAGTGACCGCAACAAGTCGACAGAACAGTGTTTACAAGAAGTCTCCAGTGTTGTAATATAATCACTGTCAAATTCAAGAATGTTACATCTTTTCCATGAGAGCAGCAAAATATTCAGAGACATTTGGACGATCAGTTTGCTTTCTTGTTTTGGCTTCTTTCCCCTTTTGAACAGACTTTGGCTTTCACAATCAGTCATACCCCCTATGGGCCACTCCGCACACCCATTTGGCTTCATCTGTCCTCCTCTGGTGTGGTGTGGTGAGCCTGCTTTCTCAGGCTGTCGTCAGTGTTTGTAAGTGGTTGTTGGGCTGTGGGCACAGACCAGCATCCCTGAGAACTCCTTCCTCAGTGTGAATCAAGCAGGCTGCAGGTCTTCACGGGTGACTGAACACTGAGGAGCATTCAGGGCCCCCAGTCTCACAGCATGAAAGGTTGACCCACAATGAAGCCTCCACCATTTGTATGAGCTTCATCATCATTCAGATTGTGTCCTCAAGTAGGGGAGTGGTGCTGTCTCAACACTGGAGCTGAGCAGGCAGCACTCGGGCTTTGCCTCCTACGTTCACATGATTATTCCCTCTCATCCTGTCACAATAGTATTGGTAACGCTCCATTCGGTCTTTTGCTCTTTATGTGTCTAAAAGTATTGCCTCATTAATTTGGTACAACTTTACATACGATTTTGTCATTAGATGATGTGGTCAGTAAGTCACATGACTACATGCAACATGTAAGAGGTTTCTTGCAGGAATGAACCCATGAAAAATGACCACCCATCTCTGCAGCTGTTTTTTGTAGCTCATTGTTTTGAGCTAAGGCCGGTACATTCATTGTTTAGTTTCTCTGCTTAAAGTCAACCATGTTTCCAGCAGCAGGCAGCAGTGTCCAGGTAAAAAGCTCCAATAAACACACAATATGCTAACCGGAAGGTGGAACGCCTAACTGCTAAACACCAGGATATTTAATGTTGAATTTGGGTCTGCTCCATGAAACATATTTTTGACAAGATACAGGTAAATACACTGCTGCCTTTGGAATCAATTGTAGTGGAGTAGAGTTACAATAGATTCCAATAATATATCTTGTACCACAAAATATATTATTAGGTATTATAGCAGCAGAAGTATTTATTATTGTAAAGTGGTTTCAGTATATTGGGGAACTCTCAAGCCCTTAAGAAACACACAAAGTAGACATAATATTGTGCATTGGATCCCTAGAACCTGGGAAGTCGTGTTTGCATTACATGAGTTAGTTAGTTAGTTAAATAACAATTACTGGCTCAGTCATCAGCTAATTGGCTACTTACTAGTACTGTGTAGTCATATTCATGCAGATGTATTGTTCAGAATGGCTGTTGTAACCTGATACAATTACTCTCTCTGCGGATACCTTCATGCCAGCGCCACTTGCTGCCACCACCACCCCACTCTGCTCCCTATGTGGTAAGATTTTTGTAATGGTAATTTAAAAAAAATCTAATGTTTGTGTTTATTAAGGAGGGATTAGTTCCTAAAGTCACGGAGGAGAATATGAGTGTCTTTCATAATCACAGATGTAATTTTACTTCATGATTTGCCTTTAGAGGAATGGCATAAGCATTGTGACAACACTATGTATGCTGAATTTCTATTGTTTGTTTTTTTGTTTATACCAGTTTTGTTTTGTTTATACCAGTTCAACCACACTTTTTCACCAAGTCAGTACATGGCTTTTATTTTCTCGAAGCTTAAAATAGACTTCTCTCTCAGTAGAAACACATGTATGACTTCTACCATATTTAGTTGCATTAGAAAGAAAAATTGAAGTCATTGTATTTTCTTTATCTTGATCTCATGTTTGTTTGTTTATACTAGAATCGAGTACATTTAAGTTGAAACACAATTTAACCAGGCCTGACCACATGTTTGGATTTTCCCTTTACACGTGCAATAAACTCAGACATTTGGTTTTTCCATGCACTTTTAAAGGGCTGCAGCTGGATCACTGGTTTGTTTGGATTTTGGTGTACTCAGAAACTTGGAAATGGAAGTTCTTTTGAAGCGTCACTTGAGCTGCTTAGTGCAATAACTGGGGAATTCACAAGCACAGCTACCTTTTTTAGATCAGCTGTATTCACACATATATACATATACACATATGGGCTGGAGTCTCTGTTCCTCACTTCACGAGGATGTCGGTTCTCCTGGTATTTTACAGGGCTGATGGTGAAAAAGCTAGAAGATTAGTGCGCCATTTGTTGTTGTGGGATCCCCGCTAAGTTCACTTCCCTGACCCCTGAGGCTCCCCTCCCCTGCTGACCCCCCTCCTCTCTGTGGTCTGGTATCCGTGAGAAGACCCCACTCAAGCTTTGCTCCAGCAGGGCTCTCCCCCCACTGCTGAAAGGCCTTTCTCTCATTAGCATGCCCCTGGGGCTCCTTGGCCTGCTGTTGCCAAACAAACACAGCCAAGATCTTCTTCCCTCTCTCCCTCACTGTCTGTTTCTCAGGTCTCTCCATCTCTGTTGTATTTGACAAGTTGTTTCTCGCTGTATCACCCTCTTAGCATTCTCTTTCATCACCCCACTTTATCAGCCCCTTCACCGCTCATGTTTCTGCTCTTCTTCTACTTCTCTAGATTTCCCATTGTGTTTCCTCTGTTGTTTGTATCAGCCCAGAGGACGCTCTTTCTCCTTGTTTAGGAAATGTAGATCTGCCTGTCTTTCCTGTGGCCTTTTTTGTGTGGGATAGAAGCCACCAGATGGAGGAAAGATAGCGGTCAGAGGTTGCTAATGTATGCTGCGGGAGCAGAGGGCATATGGTGCAAATCAGAAGATGAAGGGCTAACCCCCCCCAACCACACCACAGCGCGCATGCACACACACACACACACACACACACACACACACACACACACACATGCATAATACAGAGAGGTGATTGTGTGCTTTTATGCTTTCCGCCCGAGCCTATACAGCAGAGTGGGGTTTTCACCCACTTACTCAATTTAAGTAGGGGTGCCTACTCACCTATCTGCAACCCCCTCTCTAATATGACAAACCCTTTCTCACCAGACAGCTTAAGAGGCATGTGAGAAGAAGGAGTTTGAATTTGACTCCAAGCTTAATCCCGAAACAGTTGGTACAAACAGAATAGATGCACATTTTGCCCGTGGAACTGGATATATGACGGGGGCATGCACTAAACTCAACCAGATCCCTTCTGATAGCACCTCTGCATCTTGAAAAGGAACTGTGGCATACAGTGGAGCGGTGCCTTCGTGAAGCAGGGTGAGAAGAGACGAAAAGGGCAAACGTAGAGGAGAGAGAGAGCGTGCGAGAGAGAGAGAGAGAGAGAGAGAGAGAGAGAGAGAGAGAGAGAGAGAGAAGAAATGTGCAGGAAGGAGTGAGCAAAAGAGGGAGCGAGAGAGAAGAGAGTAAGGGGGAGAAAGGAAGAGAGAATTTGTTGAAAAGAAGCATTTTTGTCGGATGGGAGAAAAACAACCATGGAAACTCCATCAGAAGAAAACCAAGACCAGTGTCAGGACAAAAGAGGTACCAATGAGCACTCACAAAGAGGCAGTTCAGTTCATTTCACTGCTGTTTACTGAGGTTTTAACCTCCTCCAGCCTGCTTGGTTTCACTCGACACAATAGTTGGGTAGATTCTGGCCAGCAGGGACTTCAGATTTTGAAATGTCAACACAGCATCCTTCTTTAATTGTTTGTGTGCACATAATTGTTGATATTCCTGTCCTGCTTTCAGTGTGTCTTTTTACCTGCAGTGTTTTTGCTTGTGCTGGTTTTATGATCTAATTAGTTTAAGTACCAAGGATGTTTAGGGCAGACTTCGCTCCTGCAGCAGGAGGGACGCTGTATTGCCGCTTGTCATCACCACGCTAGTGTCGCTTTTAAGGACAATGAGTCTTTTGCAGACTCAACAGCAGATCAATCAAATTTCAGGGTGCGTTTGAGTTTCTCTTTCAAGGGGGACCGATGATTAATGAGGTGGATGAGGGGTTGGCAAGGACGAAGATAAATTATGCAGACATTACCAGTGTCACCGAATAGACAGCCGTGAGACGTGTACACTAAAGAGAGAGAGAGACTCATTAACCTTCTTGCTCCCCTTCTTGTAGGAATCGGCAAGAATCGTTGATTTTTCAAATGCTATTCGGTCTGAACATCTATTCCTGGTCAGATATTGTACATTCAGACGAGCCCTTTTCCCAAGAAAGCCTGCTTGTTGACAATCAGTGTTCATTGAATGTTGACAACTACATCACATTATAAAGACCCTGAGAGACAACATTTGTGATCTTTATTACTTTTAAATGAGACATCTTTTCAGCTGCGTCAGTTTCTAAACTCCAATAGAAAGTTCCACCATGATGCTGCTGTGGATGATTTCTACAGTCGGCACTACCACTGTTGGCAAGAGTACAAAAAAGAAGCTGTACATATTGGATTTTTATCATTAATATGAGACTTTTATTATTGGGTTATTTTATCAATGTTTGTATGCGGAATAAATGTTACAGAATTATGTTAATCCAGTTTCCCACCCACAGCTCCGATTACTGTACATTGCCAGCCAGATAAATAAGTACAATAAGTTAAGAGTTCATTAAGACAATAATTTGTCTTAATGAAGACAGAAGAGAGCTGACAGGGAAGGAGGGGAGCGAGAGATGCAACAAAAGTCCTTAACCAAACCCCAACCGAAGACGTTGTGATTACATGGTTGGGGATCCGAGCTATGTTTTTTTTTTTTTAAAGGAGCTGTGCCTTGTCTAAGAAAGCTTAGCCTGGGTTCGGAACCTGTGCGCCTGTAAAGCCTATTGAGACACTGTATGTGATATATTGGACTGTAAACAGAGTTGGTTGATTCGACACTCCCATCATTTACTTGCATAACATCCCACAACTCTACCCAAACACAGTTTATGAGCCATTACTGCCATCGTTGCCTGTTATTGTCATCAAATACAAATGTGCATCTCCCTCGGCTCCTTTCACACACAGCCATGGGTGAGCCGCAGTCAACAGCCATTAGATGACAGAGTATACATTTCCCTTGTTAGATAGGTAAACAATGGGACCACTTTTAATGAATTTGCAGGCTCAGCTCTCCTCCGTCTCTCGAGAATGGCCATTATAGCCATTATGGCATTTTTAAGTATTGCTCCTCTCAAAGTGGAGAGGGTTGGAAAATGAGACTGTTTCTCATAAATGGTGTTTTGGCAGTTGCCCCAGTGAAGCAACAAACAACAATACTTAGCATTAGCTGTAAACAGGCACATCTGTTAGCAATGAAGCTAGATGCTGGATTAAAACAGGATGGCATATTTGACAGAACTGAAAGCCAGTTTGTTGTTTAGGATTCAGGGATGAGATAGAAGAGTTAAAATGTCTTCATCGCAAATTGTGTGTATCCAAGCATGTTTATTTGTGTGGGTGGGGTTTGTTTGTATATGATATACTTTTACTATGTGCATATGATTATGTGTTGCTTGTATGTGTTTGTCTTGCATGTGATTCTTTGTTTGTGTTGGTGTGGATGTGTCTGTGTTTTTGTCTGGTATGGACATGAAATTAAACAACTTGATCACATCCAGTTGGTATTTCTCTACGCAATCAGCGGCAAATTGAAAGAATTTTCCACTTTCCACTGAGGGTCCCGGCTGTTGGAAGATTTCAGTTTTACTGTGTCGACAGGCTGTGTTCTGTGTGATATGTGCACTGCTGAAGGATGGAGGCTTGTGATAAAGCAGAGCCAGCTGCAGGGGTTAGTGCGACGAGTCTGAGCTCAAGCAAACTGTGGTGATGGCTGGATTATTCCGTTTGGAGTGTGTAATAATGTAATGTATGTTCCTCTTAATGATGCAAATTACCTAACATATGTGCATGTAATTAAATTATCAAAAATCAGGGCATCCTGGTGGCCTGGGGGTTAAGGCACCAACCATGAACTGCAACATCCCCACTTCACGTCCGGCTGGGAACCTTTTTGTTGCATGTAATTCCCCCTTTCTCTCCCCTTTCATGTTCTGTCTCTCTCTAGTGTTGGCTATCAAAAAAAGCTATAAAATGATGTTAAAAATTACTTTAAAAAATGTCCCTCTGTCTAGCTGTGCCTCTGTCTGCCAGCTTGCCTGCAACTCATGCCGGTCTGAATGAGCCATCTCATTCACACATTGGATGGTTTGAGATGCTTTGACAAGCAGGATCCTCCTGGAGTGTGAAGCGGCTGCTATGGCCCATTGTGGCTGAGCTATATGCAGTGCTGGAGGGGCACACAGGATGGAGCTCAGCGGTGGGCTTGTCTTGGGCCTCAAGCCTGTGGGCCGGAAGAGCGGGACCGTGGTTCTCTGCTATTCTGAATGGCCCCTGAGAGTCCAGTGTGATGGACAGTCTGGAGCTGCACACACTGGCTCTTTGTATCAGGGCTTCTTGGACTCTCTCTATTTTCTTCTGTCTCTCTCTTACACAATGTCGTATGCAAACACACACTTTTTCTCACACAAGCGCCCCTCCTCGTGATTCTGATGTGGCAAATCAAGTCTCTGCTCTAAGGCCCGACGATGTCATTACAAACAGTCGCTAACTTGTCTGTATTTCGTTCTCTCACTCTGTTTTTCTCCACTCTTCTCATTCATGTACTGTAGCGCTGAGTTGGAGAGTGGAGAGTCTTGAAGTGGCTGGAGGTCTAACCAGGAGTATTAGTCAGGGACTGGGAGCATGTGAAAGTCATCAGAGGGAAAAGGCCCAACGTGATTTTCATTTGTGGTGCTCCACTCAGAACAAGCCAGCAGGATCCATTTAGTACGAGCTTGTTGTTGAGAGTCACCAGTTCCTACTGTTATCCCCTGTGGAGGAGGATGATTTGAGCTAAAGTCTGGCCCTCAATATCCTGTGCGCTAAGACATCCCACACAGTACACTCAGAGAAAACATTCCGTACTTGGCTGTGTTGTAGGTTTACTGATACTGGTTGTCTTATCTTATAACTCTCCAAAACATGTTCCAACATCCTTTTTGGAAATTTTGGGTTATCTGTCTGTTTCATCTAGTGGCAGAATCCATCATCGTTCTGTGAATGAGATTTGTCATTTAAATGAATGCACAAAGGAATTATGTTTAACTTGGAAAAGGAATAGTACATCTGATAAGAGATGTTTGGTTTTCTTTTACAGTAAATAAAAACAATAGCTTAACATTTTGGGATATATTCTTATGTGTTGTCTTGCCAAGAGTTAGACGAGAAGAGTTATCCCACTCTCACATCTGTCCGATAAATAAAGTATGAAGCTTCACTGAAGACTCCAGGAAGTCACTGCATCCAGCCATGAAATAGTCCCGCACATAAACCTCTGAAAACCATAAATTGTAGTTTTTACGCTCTGTTTTTTGTACAGATTAGTGAGCTTTAGAGGTGCTGTAAGAAAGATTTTGTTTTCTTTGTACAGAGCCCGACTAGCCATTCCATCGGTTTCCAGTTTTAATGCTAAGCTAAGCTAACTGGCGAACAAATATGAGAGTGGTATCGATCTTCTCATCTAACTCCTAGCAAGAATGTGAATAAGTGAGTTTACAAAAATTTTAAAATTATTACTTTAACCCAACTGTGCAGCTCCACCTCCTCAAAAAAACAAGAGGAAAAATTATAAAGCTGGAGGACTGATTCTGAAACATGCAGTCTTCTATAAAGCATGTAGATTTAGTTATATGAATGCACGTAATATCTCAGACCCTGCAATTTACTTCAAAATCCCATTTCTGCTTTATATCCACCGACTAAATGAGACTCATTTTACTTTGGTGCAGACTATTGCCCGCATGGTACTTTGTGCAGGACTGCTTTAAAGTGGCGTTGGGCTTTGATGTCAGTTCTGTCCTCCCTGATGTCTATTACCAAGACTAAAGCGTTCACAGAGGCCCTTTGTGAACAGAGTAGTATTCCTGAGGTTGCTAATAGTTGAACCACGTCCGTCATTGTGCCAGTGTTTTTTCAGTCAGCCGGAACAGAGTTGTACTAACCTGCCAACATGTCCATTCCAGCTGTGAAAATACCACCTCAGATTTATTGTGTTATTAAGCACAATAACCAGTAAGTGACACAAGGTTTCTCCACTGAGAGAGAGAGAGAGCTGTCTAAGCAACACTCACATTCACCGAACCACTCCTGTGGAATGGACACTAATCAAACAGATGGCTTATCGATCGGATTAGTGGCTTTCAAACATAACATACGTTTTCTCTCTCTAAGTGCTCCAAGTTAGACAAGCATGGCTGATGTAGACATTTAAGTCTGACCTTCTGCATGACAGGCTCCAGGGCAGTTTGCTTACGTGGTCAATGTGATGTTTCAAAGCAATTGAAGCATTTCATACATTTGGAGACAGTTTTGTTTCTTTTAGCTTCAGACAGATTTTTTTCCTCATTAACGCAGAGTGACTGTCATAATGATCTCATGGAAATTAGCCCTTTTAGACAGTTGATCTACTGGGAATAGTGATGGATTTGAAGGCAGGGTTTGAAAACAGACAATTAATGAGTTTGGCAGTCATGCTGATTTTCATCCACGACGTGTCATAGTTAATTTAAATCAAATGAAATCAAAATAAACCAGTGTGACTGTTGTTACTGCCTCTGTCACTCATCCCACACATTTAATACAAGAGATTTGGTAATGGAGATAAACCCTAACCACACTTTTCATATGGAAACAACATCTCTTCAGGAGGGTGAACCCAAGGAGAGTGAGTTGATTTGTGGCAAAGATATAGCCTGGTACTGAATCAGAACTACCTGTGGGTTACATCCACTACAAGGGCATCTCTTGCTTTTAAATGAACTGTATTTACTTTGCAGCTGGGCTCAATATCATGTGGAACTCTGCGCTCAGTCTCCCAGCAGCCCACTCACCCTCCCCGACAACAGCGATTTGTGGGCTGCGGTAGAAGTTAGTGACTCTACTGTGGGCACACTCATTGAGTTGTGGTTGACATGCTGCCATGGCAACTCCTATTCACCCACCACGGAACAAATTTCTTTTTATCTCCCCGTACTACACAAACAGCCTGGACGAAGCGTCTGCCTGCAAAAGTATTGGCCCAGTTTTAATTTCCTTTGTCACGGCAAAGAGCACAAACACAGATGAACTTTCAGGATTGTCACCTCCATGGAAGAGACAAGCAAGTAGAAAATAATGTTTGGTCTGATTTCTTCAAGAAAAAGACACATTTGTGCTGAACTATGCACATTTGAATGTGAGAGATTCAAGAACTTTGTACCTGGGAGCAGTGCAGCTAGCTGATATGGTGAACTTATTTAGAAACAATTATTTATATATCCAGCAGATGCAGAGCAACATTAGCATTCATTTGGTGTATTCGTGTGTACCTGACGTATGTAAGTTCAATATTCTCTCTGTCTAGGTCTGGGTTGGTCTCCACCAGCCTCTTTAGCTGCTGATCCTCCACTAGGTTCACAAACTAGTTGCTAACTTTGTCAGTTGCTGCTGGTTGATACTGGGTAGGTAGTGCACCGAGGGTTTAAAACAGCTGCCTGCTGCTTTTAAAAACGATGTTGATGAGAGCGGTGAGAGTGAACCAAAACAGTAACGTTGTGGGCCGGAAAACCAAAACAATGAGCTTAAAGAGGCAAAAATGCTCTGTAGAGCTGAAGGGAAATGTAGAGTTTATAATAGTTCTCTGTAGGTCTGTCACTACAAGTGACCTCTGTCACTTACACATAGTCATTCAATCCATTTGTTAATGTAAAAAATGATTAAAGAAGCTTTAAATGCTTTAGTTGCAGTTTGACATCGGGTATATGTGGGAGCTATAAAACATTAACAGCTATTAGCCTGGATGTCCTGCGACTCAACAACATCCTGCCAGACACATGTGGATCTGACTGGTTTGTTTGCGTGCATCCACATTGTGGTGACTGGCTCCATTTCACAGGGAACACATTGGATGAGGCAGATCCATCTGGGTCACTTCATTCCCTGGTTGTGTGTTGCCATTGATTTCCATTGCAGCTTGGCAGACGCCCATTGCTCTGACCTGCTGGATGGCCATTAGTTCCCGTTAAGTGTAGTGATGAATTGTCAGATGAAACATTAAAGGCAGTGAAGACAAAAAAAAACGCAGCCTCACACAGCAAACTGTATTGTTTCCGCATACTTTACATCGCAGAAGTCTCGAAAGGAAGCACGCCACATCAAGCATGACCAGAGCCAAATTTGTTCAAACCTATTTTGAACAGTCTGCTCTGTCTGTATCAGTTCCTTTGCATTGAGGAATAAACTTTGTTTTTTAAGTCAGCCTGGTCTTCTTTAATGAGTCCTGATGAGTGACAAAATGCCATTTGGTGTGATTAGTTATGACACTATCTATCGATCTGTTCAGGTTGTACCCCGTCTCTCGCCTGTGTGCTGGGATAGATGCTTGATGGATGAATGGGTGATTCGTATGAATATTCATTTCATACTCCACTCCCCTGAGATAACTTTCTGTCACTACACTGCAAGTGAAACACAATCCCTTATATGGATCTGTGGGCTGATGTTGACATTTTCTATGCAGCCTTTTAAAAGTAAAAGCATTTGGTATATAACACTGTTCCATGATATCAAATGACATCATTTTCGCTCTTTTATTTTTTACAGGTTGCTTCGAGTGCTGCATCAAATGTTTAGGCGGCGTGCCGTATGCGTCGCTGGTGGCTACCATCCTCTGCTTCTCTGGCGTCGCACTGTTCTGCGGATGCGGCCATGTGGCTCTCACTGGCACCGAGACCATCCTGGAAACCCACTTCTCCAAGGTCACCAGTGATCACGCCATGCTGACTTACGTGTAAGTGTGACCTCGTGCTCTGTGTGTTTACTACATGGCTGCTTGTTATGCTTGCCAGTATCTGAGAAAACAAATCAAGCTGATAAGTGTGACATCCTGTGTGCTTACGTAACTATCACAATAAAGAGAGACCTAAAAGTAAGATAGATAACACTTTTAATGAGGTTGACTTTATATAGGCTATTTTTAGTTGATAACGTCTACCATGTTCACCTTATCCTGGAGAACAGTCCATATATGGACCTTTTGGGTCCTATTACAGTACATCCATTAGTCCAGACAATAAAAGAGGAATGACAAGAGACAGGACTGCACATATGTTTTATGTTGGCGTACATTTGGAGTGCACTGTTTAATTTAAGATGTCTACAGAGGCAGTCTGTCTCTTGGCAGATGATTTCCAGAGACATGCATCACCTGTTATCTCCACATTTGGGCTTATGTCTCTCTTCACGTCTTAGAGAGGCAGGACCACAATCTCAATCACAACCATCTGTTTATGATCACTCATGATTTAAAGATTGCATGCAAAAAAAAAAAAAAAAGATAAATTATAAGCAGTTATTTTCCATACCAGATAGTGGTATGCAATGCTTTTCCTTCACCTGACATTTTTAGTGGGTCTCTCCAGGTGTTACGTTACGGAGGCTAGAAACACCAGCCGTCACTGATTTGTACTTTCTCTGTTTTTAACCTGTTGCAGGTTTACACTCACAACTAAGCTCATGTGTGACATTTGTCTTTAATAGAATACAGCTGATGCAGTATGTCATCTATGGCATTGCTTCGTTTTTCTTCCTGTACGGGATCATTCTGCTGGCTGAGGGTTTCTACACCACCAGTGCAGTCAAGGAACTGCACAGCGAGTTCAAGACCACCATCTGTGGACGCTGCATCAGTGGAATGGTATGGTACCTGATTTTTAAACACCAAATGCTTAAGAAAGATCTCATGCCATGCGATTAAAATATAAAATATATTCAACAGTGAAGATGATGATGTTCATTATAGGCATGTATGGAGAAAAGAGGATGAGGAGGAGCTTAAGTGGTATTAACTGATTTGGTGTCAGGGTTATCTGATGATGCTAACGTTGTGCCACGTCTGTGTCCTCAGTTTGTATTCCTCACATACATTCTGGGTGTGGCCTGGCTCGGTGTCTTTGGCTTCTCCGCTGTGCCAGTCTTCCTCTTCTACAACATGTGGTCTACCTGTGCCACCATGAAGTCTCCCATGGCCAACCTCACCAGCATTGACTCCATCTGTGTGGATGTTCGTCAGTATGGTAAGAGAACAGCCCTTTGTACAAGAACATGCCTTGTTTGGCTTTTGACTTAACACACAAAGTCCACACAAACACTGAAGTGGCTTACAATAATCCCCCGCCCCCATATTTTTATGAGGTAAAAATATCTAGTATCTCCATAAGAAAAAAGTTTGAATTTCTTGACTTTCAGGAATTATCCCATGGAATGCCTCACCAGGCAAGGCCTGTGGATCTACACTAGGTGACATCTGCAACACCAATGAGGTAAGAGGTTGTCTTCTATCGATGCACATTCATGCAAATGCCATATGGAGGAGAGCAGGGAAGCATGGCATAGAAATGATCACCTTGTTTTAACTGGAGACTAATCAGTGTTGCTTGTCTTTTTCCAGTTCTACCTGTCTTATCACCTGTACATCGTAGCGTGCGCTGGGGCAGGAGCCACTGTGATCGCTCTGGTAAGCTTCCCTTCAGTCTCTCCGTCCTCTCCCTTTAGTCCATCTTTGCACGGTTTTGTATCAGCAGATCATGTGTCAAGTGCTCTTCTTCCCATTCCCATATGGTTTATGTAACCACACAAGGAAGATTACACATCTCTCTTCCTCAGCTCCAATTCCATTTGCTGTTTACCATCTGCATAGATGCACATGGCCCTATTTTAATTTCAGGATGGATGGAAGAGAGTGTAGTTAACGCTTGATGTTTGCGCCATAAAGAATGTAATTTCTAAAATTCATAATCATGCGTTTGAACCACAAAATCACAAGTAGGATATTGCAGAATTATGGTCTTTAACAATTTTTTCCTTTTCCTTTTTAAAAAACTTTTTACTGCTCGAAAATGATTGGTCACTTTACTAACTTGTCACAGTACTAGTGACGAGGAGGTCGCCAGCATGTTCTCTTACAACCTTTTCTGTTCTCTTCCACCAGCTGATCTACATGATGGCTACCACTTATAACTTTGCTGTTTTGAAGTTTAAGAGTCGAGAAGACTGCTGCACTAAGTTTTAAAATGTTTTAAGAGCACAGTACAGCATTTGAGGTTGTACTGCGTAGAGACCGTTGCCACTGACAACAAATGAACTAAAAAAAAAAAAAAACTGAGAATAGAAAGATCAACATCTCTTCATTAGTGTAAATAGCTGATTGTATGCTTCCTTTAGCATTTGGTATCCAGGAATATTGCTTGTCTGAAGACACCTGATGAAAGTTGTCCTCAGATTGGGGTGGTGTTCAGTTGACTGGGTTGTTCTGCTTTCCTTGGCACTCACTGAGACATTTGTCACCATCAGATTTGATAGAAATGTGCACAGCTAGAAATCCACACCAGTGTTATTTATATTCATAATGTGAGCTGATTCTTATCTACACAAAAGAATCAACTGCATAAGTATTTCAAATTATTTTTTAAAGCCTACAGTATTTAGCATGCAGTACGTCACCTTGCATGACAGGACGAGCATCAGCTGACTGCAGTCAGGCCTGAAATGCGAATTTGTGCACAAACTCATGAGGCACTTAATATAAGATACCTGTGCAGGTCGTAACACACAATTTTAAAAAATGGTCTAAATTGGAAATGAAACCATTCTGAGGTCTGATCAAGACATACACATACGCTGCACCAAGCCATGTCGATGTACAGTATCAAGCTCTGAAATCAGCTGACATGGTCATCCAATGACAAATATTAAAGGTGTTCTCAGGCTTTATGTTTTTCATTGCCAGATTTGTGATACATGTGTAAAAGGACTAGCTACAGTGGCAAATTAGCAAGTGCCTTGTCCTTCAATTTATTTGGTTTCTTTCCTTAGCCTTAAAAGTTTGGTACCGACCCATGAAACTATGAAGTGTTGCACAGAAAACCTTCAGTATTAATTCTTTTGTCACAAGTTAGATTCTAAACTGAACTAAAAGCGTTTCAACTGTGTTTTGCTGATGAGTATTATTGTGTTTATTGTAGATTTCAAAGTAACTGCACATCTTGTACAGCACACTATGAAGGGTTAGGCCAGTACCATGGGTATACTTCTGCATGAGGCCCTAAGCCTCACTTTCATTTCATGTATTATATATATATATATATAAAAAAAGAAATTCTCCTATTTTAGAGTAGAGTAAATGTATATTTTCTATGAGGGCTGATGCTGGTATAGCCTCAGCTATGAAGTTGATGTTTTGTTTCATACATTTTCCTTTATTCTTTCTCAAAGTGCCATTAAAGAGCCATTTGATTTTATCTTAACACTGAGCCTGCATGCTTAATTTTTCAGATTCTCTGATCTGTTTATAGTTATACTTATACTTCATATTTCATATATTTAATTTTCTCCTAAGTTTTTGAAGACTGTAGCTTTTACTTTCTATATAAAATAAACAATCTTTGTTTACAAAAGTATCCCTACTTGGTCTATTTCTTATAAATCCTCCAGCAATATAAGACTGAACCTCATTTGGAACAGGGTCAGATTCATAAAATACAAAAATCTCATGCTTTGCACTAACCTCAAGCTTTAACAGCAGCATAAAACTTGCATGCACAACTTTTGGCTTTCTTTCTCTTCTCTACTCATTCTCACGCCTTATATACGCCTAATTTCTGTAGTATTGCATAGCAAGATAGTAACGTAACTCCAGTATTAGCAATAACTGTAACGGTAATGTTACAATAATTGTAACAGTTAAGTCTTTTTCAGTAATGTCTTTTGCCCCCCTTGTGTTTTTAAGTCTTCTTAAAAGCTTAACTTTATGTTTTTGTATGTCTGTAATGTACGTACTGTAGCTCTGACTCCTGTAGCTTGCTTTGCATCTTTGACATGCTCACCGGCCATCCACCTCACCCTTCTCTTCCAGATCCACTTCCTCATGATTCTCTCAGCAAACTGGGCCTACCTTAAGGATGCCAGTCAAATGCATGCCTACCAAGACATCAAAATGAAGGAAGAGCGGGAGCTGCAGGACATCACCTCACGCTCAAAGGAATGCCTCAATTCCTACACATAAGGATATTACGTGCTCACACAAACACACACACACACACACACACACACAGAGACACTGTGGCTAACCAGTGTGGCCCCTTTGGACCAAGACAATACTCAGCTAAAATAACCTGCCAACTGCCGTTACACTGTGTAGTACTAACCAGGCTCCTAACAAACTAATGCATCAGTGTTGCTTTCTGCACTAACTCACCAAGAAGTGTTTTGGAACTGCTCCTTCATGCTATTCATGTTGGGTTTTGTTTTTTTTCTATTTTACCGAAGGAATTCTGAATCGAATTCTAATATTCACGTAGTGTTTGATTTTCTCTAGCCCTTTTTACAGCCAGTTTTTTTTGCTGGTAAAGCTTGAGACATTGCACTATTCTTATACAACGCATAACGATGTCCATTTGTTTTACAGTCTTGCTCTGTCTTTCTTTCGAGCTGTGGTGGCCAGTTTCCAACAAGGGAATGTAACATTATATTTGTTTGCTCTCAGTCAATCAAAAAAAAAAGGCAGATTAATTATGCACAACATGAAAGGCCTTACATTCAATCTGAGTTACTTCCAGATAAAAGAACCATTTCATTTCAATGTAAGGAAAGAGGTAAAATATATAATGTGGACCCAGTAAAAGTTCAAGTATTTAGTCCTAGTGATAATCTACGTGTTAATAACTGGTTCTAGATTCTATTTTCATTGTACAGCTAAAACATTCATGCCTACATTAACACTACCTCAGGTGTACATTACAGCCTATGGAACAAACACTTCTCCCTTGTAAAACTATGGTTTCAAAATCACATTTTCATTGTAAAAACTTGCCTAAGACACACAGTATGTATCAGGGTAGCTGCAGAGTAAACTAAGCACACACACCGGGAGCTCCTCATAGTATCATAGCTAGAATTTTATTTGTATGCATAATGCCGTAAGAATAATTTGCTTGCTATTATGTGGACTGCTGCCAATAATGAGACGGAAGGATGTTCAGTGTATTCAATATCTTAAAAGTTTGGTCCATGTGTATTGATTTATGCAAATGAAAAAAGATCAAGGCTCGTCAACAAAGAGAGCTCGCTGATCCCTCATACATGCTTTTCAGTCCATTATCTATTGTAATAGCTGATCGTATACCATATATTGAAATGTATGTTTGAAGAATCTTATGTAAACAAGTTTAACTATGTCCCATGTGCAATGGTACTTTGAAAAAAATCTACAGATATTAAGAACTTAAGGTGTGAAACAATGTAAAGTTGTTACAAGTCAGGATTCTTAGTGTTTTATTTTTGAAGATAAAACCATAATTGCACCTGTTTTTGATGTGCAATTGTCAAAATGCTGACATAATTACTCATGTAATCTTTCTATTAGTTGAGTTACAGGGATAACTTGATGTTTCTTTATTGCATGAAGAAAACTGTTTCTGCAGTGACACGTGATGTACAGCCATGTATGCAGACATTAGTAGTAGGCAGTGTTTGCCTGTTTCCTTTTTTTGTCTAACTGAATACAAATTAATCCATTTTATGTAGCTGATTAGTTGTAGGTGTTTTTAGGTTCTTTTATTCAAGTCAAAAGTATACAAGTCTTATATTATTTTGTTGCCTGATAGTATAACTGTATTTTCAATGAATGTCAAGGGCTTCCTTGTGATTTACTGATGCGTAACTTTTAATTTCTCAAATAACAAGTAGTCATTTATAAATATTGTACAGCAATCTAAATGGTAAATTTAGCCAAAGTATGAATGCCATTGTGACTCTTCTTCCCAGTGTTTTACACAGTATCAGTGACATATTGTAGTACAAAACCTGTATAGTTCTCTGCAGGACTGATAACCACAGTGGTACAGTGGCCAAGGAGAATGATGACTTATGTAAATGAAGCTAATTTACATCTCAGCTTTGTATGCTGTTTTTCCTGTTGAATAAACCAAAAACTAAAGAATAAAGGCTATTTATCAATCACCAGGAGGACAACAATCCAGCATCCTGTCTGACTGAAACCCCTTTAATGACATTACTCAACTGGCTTGTTGACTGTTTATATGAAAATAAAATAAAACAAAACAACTTGTGTTGTTGCTGTTCTTTCGTTTGCATGACGTACAGTCAATTCAAAAGGAAAGAAAAAAGGCTTTATTCATACATGCAGTTGGTGGTGTCAAATATACATACTGAAAAGCAAAATAAAAAAATCTGAACAATAACTGCTTCACACTTGTTCAAACAGTACAAAACTACACAGGCTTGTGTAATTCATCAGTTTATGATGGCACTCTGGGACAACCGGCTCACCAGAAATCGTCGTCTTCATCCTTGTGTGAATATGCTGCAATGCTGGGAAAACAAAATCAAGTTACAGCATTTCTCAATTAACTCATCCTTAAGACAACACAATTCCATCCCAAATAACATTAAAAACACCAGGAGATGAGAAACCACAAAATAAATTAAATGTTTTTGTAAGAGGATTATGTGGGCTTATAATTTATTAAATTCTCCTACAGTAACCGCATAGCTTTTAAATTAGAAAACTTCTGTTGTTTTATTCTTAAGTAAAGCCATAACCGTATTCATGTATTTTGTGTCCGACCTAGTCAACTGTTTTTAGTTACCTGTCATCTTTCTCCTCAGACAAACTCTTGGCCTCTGGGCTCGTGTGTCCTGCTTCTTCTCTTCCAGGGCTCTGAAAAACAAACAAACAAACACTCAGTTTAAAAAAATTAAAAAAGCACACAGGACAGGTGCTACAAGTCAAGTCACAAAAAGCAAAGTTCTACAGGAGTCTGGGACAAATGTGCTTTTAACTCACCTGTGCATGCTGCTTCTCTCGTGCTTCCAGGACCATCTTCATGTATTTCTCCAATGGATTCTCACCTTTAGACTCCTCCCCGTCATTATCAGCCTCTTGCTTCTGCTCTTCATCTCCTCCTTTCTTCTGATTTGTGGTTCCTTCTTCTTTTTCCTGTCCTGGTTGTTCCACCTCTTGAAAAAGCTGGTTAGACATACATACTTCATCAGTCTGCGTTCTCTCGGTTGACATGATTATGTCAAGATCAGAGAGAGGAGTTTTAGAAGAACGTGGTGCAAGATCATCATTACCATCTCTTTCTCTAGTCTTGCAAGTTCTTGCAGCTCCCTCTCTCTGGCTTCCTCTTGCTCCCTTTGCCTCCGATCTTGTCTTTCCTTTCTCTCCCTTTCCCACCTCTGCTCCTCATCCTCTTCATCCCCAGCAGATTCACCTGAGTTTTGTGGAACATCTATAAAACATATGGATTGACAGGCGTCAAATCAGTTGTTTCATCTAAGCAATGTACTCCAGAATGGCTATTCATGCATTCAGACTGATGGTGTACAGTAGAAGGGGGCCATTCTTGTCATTTGGGGTCAACCAAGATGATGCGTCCCTGGGGGGTGGGGGGGGCTAACGACTCACCCGCCTGGGCCTGCAAGTCTATCGGGTCTTCTGGGAGGTCCTGTGGGCGGGGGACAGCGAGGCCGTCAGGGGCCTCCTCAGAGAGAGGGACGGCAGTGTCCAGGAGCAGCTCTGGAATGTGGCTGGGCTCTGGAGGGAGACATGCACAAAGAGGTCTTTTATGCCCCACCATAATGCAACAGGGCCAGAGGACCGGCACAGAATACATAATCAGCTGCCCTTCATCTTCGCCATTGTGCGGGGCCACTGAAAGGACACTTTGGAGGCCAGTCACACACTCATTAAAAAACAGCCCTTCCAAAATCCAACTCCTCCATAGTGGATATACTTATTTTTGTTTGATTTGGTTTGAATTAATGATAATGAAAAAATGAATGCAACACTAAGACAATTGCACGAAAATGCAATGGCTTTGTTTGAAATATTGTTTGGACAGATGAAGGACAAACAAAAAGATCAGACATAACACTTTTTCTATATCTAATGTCTGGCTGTTCATCATTCAGGATGCAGTAAAAGCTTTAGGTGCTGATTATAAAGGATATGAGCTTTTGAAATGGACACCTAGAGGGCTCGTCATCCCTGCTTCATGTCTTCCAGACAGTAAAACGACATGCAGCTGAACTGTAAAGACTACTTTATGTGCTAGCAGATTAAAAGTTCCCCGTTGATCACAATTTTCACTTTTTCCACATTTTCACAAATGTTCACAACCAAACAGCTTTTCCAGGATACATTATTAATCCCACTCTCATGTCGCATTTGCCACCCGGAGAAGGTCTAAACTGGGTCTCACATCACGAGAAGTTTAAATACATCATTAAATATGATTGAAATGAACACAACTGAGTTATATTGTAGAATAGTTTAAATAGTAAGTTCAAAAATTTGTTTAAAGTACCTGACAAAATCCCTGTGAGGTCTTCAAGGCTTATTTTCTCAGGCTCTGGGGAAGACTCCAAGCTGGAGAACACAGGCTGAAGCTTTGGTGGACTGACAGAAGCAGGGGGGCAAAAATGAAGGCATTAGTATTCATTATCTATATGGAAAAACTGTTTTTAAAAATGTCACAACGTCCTTGCCAACACGATGCCAGATGGTACCTGGACTGGTCTCGTGATGTGCTCTTGAGCTGAGGACTCAGAGGTGGACTGAGCTCAGGAGAAAAGTCACTTGAGGTCGCCACCTCATTGTGGGGGGCGCGAGGAAGCTGTCTGTCAGGGGAGAGCTCTAGGAATGCCACCGGAGACATGACTGCTTCTATCAGGGGCAAAGACTTCATGTTAGGGAATAAGATGAATGAATGAATGAAATGAAAAAAAAAAAACTGGCTGTGAACTGGCTGTTTGAACTGTTTTTACATTCAGGGGCATACAACGTATGTGTCTCATGTGTTGTATGAGTGCATGGAACTATTTCATTGCTTATTTCTTGACAGTTAAAAAGGAAGTTGGTGCATCTTATCCCTTTTGTGTTTAACATGGTAAAGCATTTCTTTGAAGGTACCTTCGGCAATCTTTCTTTGAAGCTTTTTCCTGGAGGAAGAGCGTGGTGTGGAGGATAGACGTCTAGATGGAGAGCTGCTTCCATCCTCAGGGTGTCCATCTCTTAGAAACAGGGGTTCAGTCAATGAATAGAGACCGTGGTCTGGGAAAACTGTGGACTGGGGTTGGTTATGATCTCCTGAGAAAGTAACTCTTGGTTGTGCAGGTTGTACGGCTTTTCTGGTGTCAAAGGGTGCTGAGGAGGGGGTTCTCGTAGTTGGTGGAGACAGTGGTCTGTGTGAGACCTTTGATTTGCGGGGTGTGTGGGCGTGTGAATGTTGAGAGACAGGTTTTCTTAGAGGAGAGTCCGGGCGATGTGAAGGACGTGCTCCTTGTGGGGAGAGTGGTCTTGGAGGAAGCATGTGTGAGACGGTGGAGAGCACTGCCCTCTGCTGGTAGTTCCTGTAAGCCTCCTCCAGGGTCTCTGCCTCTTTTTGCAGCTCCTGGATCCGAGCCTTGGCCTCAGCCACCAGCTCCACGTCGGAGCCTGGAGAGTCACTCCAATGGGGCCTGTGTCCTCGCAAGGGCACACCTGCTTCATAAACATCATCACAAGCCACCCGGGCCCTCAGCAGAGCTCTGTCCACATAGATGTCAGGGGGAACCAGCTTGTCGGCACCGAGCTCCAGTACTGAGCGATCCACAAGAGAGGGCTTGGGGTTACGCAGCACCTCATTTTCAAGAGCTGCCATCAGAAAAAAGAAAAGGACGAGTAGAGTTGAACACTAATACAGAAGACCAACCAACATTAAAGAGCACAAATCAGGAAAAAAAGGGTTGCTACAACTAATTTCCAACAACTCTTTACATGCATTTACACGTAGGAGCCGGTTGCACATCTATTACATGGCCTCCTTCCTTGTTTTTGCTAAAGATGATATTATAGTAACTGAAAAAAAGGGCAGTGTTCGAGGTCTTTAAAATTAGCTTTTATAAAGATTTAATGGTCAATAGAATGATCCAATGAAGCAAGCCAGTACATAAAATAAAGTTTACTGCACAAGTTGTGTATTACTGATGGTAACATATATTAAACTGCATACAGAAAACTACAGGTTTCAAAGTGACTAAGACGTGGCAGACATGCATGGCTAGTCATGGGGTACCTTGTTGAGTTTGGCGAAGCTGCATCTTAATGTCCTCAATGTGGTTAGTCATCCACTGTGACTTCTCCTCACACTCCATCAACTGAGCCTTGAAATGAGCGCAGCGCTCCACCTGTAGAAAACAGCAGACCTGTTGTATTGTTTGCGCGCGGGATCAAGGTCAGTGCAGTGCATGAGATACATGTCACCGGAAAAAATACAGATTTAAGGACAAAGCCCAATTACACAAGACATTCAAAGTGAGAAAAAAAAACATCAGGATGAAAAAAAAAAAAAAAATGAAACAAACACCTGTCTACATAGTTCCCCACACTCAGCTGCGATGTGACTGACCTCACTCTGGAGCTGTGCCTGCAGCACCTGTTTCTGGTTGTCCGACTCTTCCTCATCCAGTCTGTGAGCGCTCTGCAGCCTCCGTAGCTCCATCTGCATGGCCAGCTGCTCTTTGGAAGGCTTGCCCAAATCTGAAAGGAGGGGTTATCAGAGTCAAAACATAATCTAAAATCTATTTAAGTGGGAAAGAGCACCTGGGGTTGCACAGCAGTTGTTCTGATTTAGGGAGTCATTTTGAAGTGCTCCAGTTTAGATTTTTGGCTGTATGGACTGGATCAGCATGAGAGTACACATGCCTTTTGTTAGTGATAAGGAGAGAGGTCCACTGCTTCCCTGCCCCATCCTCAAACAGGAATAATACTGTATCCCACAGGGAGAAGTTAAATGTTGGTTCTCTGCCATGGGTAAAGGAAGCCCTCTGTCTCTGCTCACTGTGCTCTCTGCTCCCCCTTCACTCCTCTTCTCACCCCCGTTCCCTCGCTGGTTCCTTTTTAGAGAGACTCGTCTACAGATCTACAGACACAGCACAGAGGCTCCGCATTGGCAGGCGAGACACATTCAAAAAGACTCCACTGAGTCAGAAGCAGTGGGACAGACTAACATGAATGCTTCACAGTACACTGCGTCTCCCACAGCTCACAATGAGCCCAGACTCCAGCACTCTGAATGCAACGTAGGAACTGGATTTATCTCGGTTATAAAAACAAGAAATTTTTGGGAGGGTTTTGCAACATTTACATATTATAAACATTAACTCTGACATTACGTTTCCCAGCCAGAAAGGAACAGGTTGTGCATTATTACAGACAGAAAACCCTGATTCTATTATTCCCCCATGGTAAACTGGATAGGGAAATTGCAGCATGCCAAGGCTCCTGTGAGCTACTTGGGAACAGCAGCTAGTCCTCACCTGCGTGGAGCAGCCGGTTCTCCTCCTGGGCCTCCTCCAGCTGTTTCTTTAGCAGTCGCAGCTGCCCCTGCAGCTCTGCTTTCTCTCTTTTCAAGCTTGGGTAGTCACTCATGGTCTCCAGTCTTTCCCTTAACAGCTCCTTCTGTTGAGTCAGCAGAGAGAGGTGCTGCTGTGATGTGTCTAGCTCAGCCTGGAAAACAACAGAAGAGGCACAAAAAGAGCAGGCAAAATAAAGCTGGACACTTAGTTACTAAATGACATGGTGTACCATGCAGTTACATGCAGGATCACGTCACACTGACTGATTAAATGGGGGGGGGGGGGGGTTTTGTCGTATACCGGCACCCGTAGAAGCAATTAAAACCCTCTGCTGTGGTCCCAAAATTTTGCATTGATTAAAGCCGACACCTTGTGGATACCAGCGGTTTCC
>JAVQJL010035896.1:0-17372 GCA_036024295.1 Nannoperca obscura
GCCATGATAAGAGCTGGTCCAATTCTCTAAATGCTAAGAAAAGGTGCTTCAATGCTTCCTTTCTTATGTCATTTGGCACAGGGTTCACTGGACCATCCTTTACCAAAGGAAAGGAGATAGTGACATCCCACAATTCCTTGCAGCAGCAACATTTAAAGCGACCATGGAAGACCCACGTCAAGAACATCTGCTGTCTCATAATTACGTAGCCTAGTGTAAGTGCAGTGGGATTCTCCAGCAGCGCAGTTCACTTTTGCTTTAATGTCACATGACATGCAATTTGAGTAATGTGACACATTTTCAGTTGAAACAGGAAGTTTGGGCTGGACGAAAGGCAACTGGTAGTGTGTTAGGAAAAGGAAACAAGGTTAGACACAATTTCTGACTTGTTTTTCTATTTAACAATTGCAATTAAAATATATTATGGATATATTTAGGGAGATAATGAATTAGCTCTTCTTTCCTCTCCCTGCACCATGTTATTATTTTTTGTTCATTTGGTTTTAACAAATAAGTTTCAGTTTATAACAAACTTTCATATAATGCACACTGGTTGAATCACTATTCTTTTAAACACATCATGCACAAATTGATGACATGTCACCAAACAGCGTGGGATGAACTGTGCTATTCATTCGCCCTCACTTGCCTGTTCAATTCTGAGTTGCACGGAACCTATTTATTACCACTTGCTCATCTGACCCATGACTAAGCTATTCATTATCAAGGTGACTAACCTGCACAGCCATTAGCTGCAATGCTATTCATATCCTGTTAGTTAACGCAGGTATGCTGTTAACGGGGCGACGTGCCATTAATTCTGCAGGTACAAAGGAAGACGTGACCCCGTTTCAGAGAGCTGCGGTGAGCCGGTGCACCGCCAACACGCAGCCGCCGTGTGTTTAACGGGCCTCATAGGGGAAAGAGACTTACAGTGTGTTTACACAGTGGCATCTCTGAGCTGGTATTAATAATAGAGCCACTTAGCATTCAGAGGCACTGGTCTCAGCCACGCTGTTTGTTTCACAGGTCATTAAATTTATGCCGCAGCCCTAATGTTCATTACAGCAGCAAACTGGCCAGGGGTCTGTAACACTCGCTCACTGTCTTTAATCCCCTGCTGTATTCCTAATACTGGCTTTCCTTTCATCCCTGGCTCATTCTCCCTTTCTCACATCTGAATCCATTTGCTTGACAACCATCTTTTCCTGGTTTAATTAAAAGGATCGCGCCAGTGCATCCAGGTTCCTTGTCTTTTGTTTCTCCTTGTTCTCAATGTCTGTGATGGACTGGCGGCCTTGTCCAGGGTGTACCCTGCCTCTCGTCCGATGCTAGCTGGGATCGGCTCCAGCACCCCCCGTGACCCTCTACAGGATAAAGCGGGTATAGATAATGAATGAATGAATGTTCTCACTGTATTTTTCAACCACCACATTTAAAAAAGCATAATTTCAATTGAATGCCTGGACCAAAATTGGAGCGTGAAAGAAATGTTTGTGTTTTCCTTCAGAGGTGTAGTTCATCCACCTGTGAAAGCTGTAGCTGCTGCACAAAGCAGCTGCTGTGAGGACAGTTTTGCCAGTTTCATCTTCGTAGGCGACGCTGGCAAGAGGAAGCTGATCCCTGCTCAGGCTTAACGGCTGGTAATTCCACTTCCACTGTGAACAAACCAAAGTCACCGTGCTGCAAGCTAACAGAGGCTGGAGGTCAAAATGATAGACAAAAGGCACACACAATGTTTAAACTCATTAGTGGTTTTACAGAGATTTTATAAAAATGACGAGACTTGATAACAGCAGGGATTTATAAACAGGGAAACATGAAGAAATTAGTTTATGATACTCGCAGATTCCTTTCTCCCCTTTTTGGTCATTATTTTCTCAAAAATCACTAACCTTCTCTCTCTTGTACCTCTAGTTTAACATGCACACACAGTCTAAATCAACACTGTGTGGATTCACATTGCAGTCGCAAACAGCAGGCTCCAACTGCCCACCAATCCCTTCATTATTCTTTAATTCTCTTCAGAAAAGAAAAAAAAACAACCCCCCCCCAAAAAAAACAAAAAAAAACACTGCCACACGGCCGTGCACGAAATAACACAAACACTGTAAGAAACAAGTAAACACTCCGTTTAATTTAATTAATGTAGCACACTTTCAAGGCTGACTGTACAGCCGCTAGAGGACAAGAGTTGGACCACAGAGGAAATCAGAAATGGTTCCTAATAGGAACATTTGGGGGTCAGATACCAAGTGTTTATGCCAACAGTCCTCTTGACTGTTTAGAGACACAGGACCAAGACTCCCAAAGTAAATTAATGAAATAGATAAATATTAAAGCTCAGGCTTCCACTTGAAGCACAAAAAAACCCAAAAAGCAGCTCTAGAATACCTTTTCATAGGGTTTGTGTAAATATAAAAAAAAAAAATGGTCACAAAACATGAAAAAAATGAATGTATAAAAAAAAGTATGTAATAATGCAAGGCAAGCGACCTTCTATTAATCATACACTGTGAGGCAATACTGCGATGGTACATGACATGTGATAGCTATGGTGGCCCTGAAATGCAAAACACAAACGCAAATCGGAAAAAACACAACACATTAATGAGAACACAACACATTAACAGAAAATGTAATGGGAGGGTTCTTATGGTCATAAAGAATCGTTGCTGATTGGTGCATTACCGCCAGTACCTACCCTTTCCGTTTTCTGTTTATGTGTTGTGTTTTCTGATTTACGTTTGTGTTTTGCACTTCAGGGCCACCGTGCGTATCTGCACGGAAATGGCAGCTGACAAAAACCTTTGGCGAGAACACAAACCTGAAGTTAATGTCTCTGATCTGCAGAAGCAGAGTGGACACCCTCTAAAATACTGCAAGACTACAGTATAGAGACATGGCCTACTCTACTCCATCCATCATGATTAGGTGAAGAGTGAAGCATCTGGAAATCTGAAGACAACAGTGGTAATGTTATAGCTCTCACGGAGCATTAGCCTAGTTATTCAATCAGACACACAGGACCTAAATCATCAGTCAATCCCACTGACAGAAAATACCCTCAACTCCAGCAAGCAGCTAGCAACATTAAATCAAGAGTGGCTCACAACTTCGTCCTGACCTTTAGCCAGTTAGCTAGGTAGCAAGGCATATCCTACTAGATGTCATTTATATCGGTCTTTATAACAGGTCTGTGCGAAGAAAATAGTACAATGCCCCAAAATCAGGTAATGTTAGCATGTTAAAAATGCGTATGAGGCTTCCTGGTAGCATATTATAGCATTTATCCTCAATGTCCCCAGAGGGGATCGCTAAAATGACAAAAAGATTATAATACCAAAATAAGGTAAGAATATAGAAATAAAGAAAATATAAATTTTCTATATTAATCTATTTAATCACACATACCTTATATATTATAAACATTTTTGTTTTTTGTTATAAAATATTTTGGTTTCTTTAATGACAAGAACCAGGATTCAAACCAGAATTGATCAAAATAAAATTATACCCAACCCTTCTCTTTGGGGACTAGATGACCCCCACCCCCCACTGTGTTTGGATGTCATTACATGCATCTGTCGCCCCTTCTGCCCGGTCCGGCCTGAATCTGAGCGTTTGCAGTCGGGTCGTGTGGCTCTTTAATTAAAGCGGACGCTGCCACTGAAGCCCGCCAGCCCCTGGGTCAAAGGTCACCACGTAACAATTGACACAAGCAGGTAGCCCGCCACTGTGAAACAGGCTGAAAGGCAAGCCGCCACCACCACCACCAGCCTCCCTTCCTCCTCCTTAACCGGTCTTCCTCCCCCACTGATTCTCCTTTCCTGCCCCCTTCACTGAAATTTCCTCCACCTCGTCACTCCAAGTTTTTTCCCCGCCTCCACACATTTACCCACTCAATGACATGGGAGAGAAAGAATAGACATAAAAGAGAAAGGGAGGAAAGAGGGAGGGGAGGAAAGAGGAAAGGCTTTCAAACAGAAGCAGCGGAGCATCTATAGGAAACTTGTACTTCAGAGTCCTTTCAGCGCAATGAAAGAACGGGGACTCCCCTCTTTCAGGGCGCAAGGCTGTCATCGTAAGGCCAAACATGTCAAAAGCAAAAGCTGAAGGTGGGGAAGTGAACTTCCTTGTGTACCTCTCATATGAATGATCCTATCTGTTCACCAGAACAAAGGCCTGCTGTTGACCTTTGCATGTCCGTCCTTTCAAAGCAAAGTAGAACCGGACCTTGGTGCGTTTTCTTGGAGATACAGTGAAGAAAAAGGATGTTGGTATTGAGGTAGAGAACTGTAGAAAGCCATTCATCATGCTCACACAAGAAAAAGAGTCTCAACTGCAGTGCAAGAGACATTTGATGTATTTGATCAAGTTCAAGTGAACCAGAGCTTGTAAACAGAAGTCACATGGACTCTGAGGCCTCTTGTTTACAGGTCAGAGTTGTTGCAGCATGTCAACCCCGGAGGTCATACAGGCTGCAGAGGAGGTGAGTCAACAGCAGCTTCATCTACAGTGTTTTCGGGCTTTATTTTGTGCTGCTTGGCTTTCCGAACACGAGGAACGGCTGGCTGTCAGATGTCAATACCCTTCTCCTCCTCCTGCCCAGAAAAGCACTCGTGCTTCAGGGTTGTTTCCTGGAGTTGATTGGGTTTACATGCTCACTCCTAACAAACTGCACTGCTGCTCTTTGTCTTGTGGTTTATTTGATGTGGACACACACAAATAGGCTACACACTGACAAACTGAATACACAATTACAATGTACTGTATCACATGTGGCGCTAAAATTGTTGTTGTTGTTGTTGTTGAATGTTTTACAGAAGTAGAAGCATGTAAAAATGATAAAGCTAGCATGTACAGGTCTTGGTCATTAGAGTCGGATATCATTTGAGAAAATTATAAAGATTTCGCAGATACCAAAATTATCCCCTACAAATTTTTTTCATTTCAACAATACAAGCCAACGTTCTCAAATATTACATACTGTGTAAACACAAGATCTTTGCCAAATAAAATACAGTCAAATTGGCAGACATTTGATTTAAATCAGGAATTATCTAAAAAAAAATTATAAAAAAGATCAGGCGAGGAATTCAAACTTTCAGTACTTGCTGTTTTCAGTACTTTAGGTTAGTACCACAAAGTGTGGAGAACACCCAGCGTCATTTGTCATATTAGTCAGAATTTTGAGAAATACTTTATTTCTGTGAAAGATCAGGAATAACACAAAAGCTTAACCACGACCAAAACTGACAAACGTCTCTGTTCACACTGGAACCAAAACTAGCTGTACATGAGATTGAGAGAATTTCCTTTTGGTCTGGAGTTAAGTGTCTCACTGCCACAAATGGATGAGTGTTCTTCACACTTTTGAAGAAAATCAAGTGCCTTCAGATAAAAGATGGAAACTGTATTTGGTGACAAGAGCCAGGCGACTCATATAGCTGCCAGCTCCATACATTCACGCACAACATGCATACACAGTGCCTGGAACAATATAAGATGCTTTAAGAGACTGTTCGACATTTCGTTTCATGCATTTTACATCTATTAGTTTCCACAAGTAGAAGCAGAAGAGAGACAGCGCTCCATATCTTTCCGTCTGTGTCTTCATTAAAGGGACGAGGCCGTCGACATCTCAGACATGGTTGACCGAGCTCTCACACTCTCTCAAAAACACACCCACAAGCACAGACATGCAAACCGACAGGAACAATTAGCTTACACACACACACACACACACGGCAGGCTCTGTGTGTACTGTAACCACAGTCTGTCCACACCGTCAGGGACAAACACCGATCTGACCTCAGAGCAGCGCCAACAGTCTGCTACACAACTAGAGAGCAGAAACACACCGCCGGCTGAAACACAGCTGTCGCTCTCCATTATCTCACATCATTGCTTTTATTCACAGAGCGCTCAATCTCTGGCTTACATCACACTAAAGGTGGGAAACCTCACAGGAGGCCGTGCTGCTGACGTAATTAAACCGATTCAAGACTTAAAATAATTCATCAATTTTTGCCTATTCTTTTACACCGTTTTTATAGTTTATAATATAACCTCAATAACGCTGTGATGAAAAAAAATTACCGAAAGAAGATACACCGCACCCTTTCCAATCCAAAATAACAATCAATACAGTCCAAAATCCTGACGTTTTGAGATGTTTCAGAATCAACAAGCGTGAACATCAGACTCAATAAACTGGATCAATTTGTTGCAGTGAATCGTGTTGTAGTCTGGATCCAGAACTGGATGTTTTGGCTGCGTCAGACATTTTCCAGGGCCGGCGGAGTTTGATGGAGCTGCAGGCTGTCGTGTGGCAGACCTCTGGCTGCCCGGCTGGTGACTGATGCACGCGAGGCCACGGAGGAGAGCTTTATTAAACGATAGCGAGAACCCATCACTCTCCCCCTGACATATTGGGGACTCACCTTGGGGTGTCGGTGAAAGATGGGGTTGCGGTACACCATGAGGAGTCAGGGAGATGTGCAACATTTAGCCCGTCGGCATTAACACACCTCTGACAGGGATGGCGTCAAGTGTGTGTTTGTAGGTTTCCAATATGAAACAATGAATATTGACAGTTTCGTTGCATAAAGGCCGTTTGAGAAACATGTCTGTGTGTGTGCATGTAGGTGTGTGTGTGTTTGTGTAGGTCATTTAACAGGGAATGCTGTGAGCTTTCATAGTGCAGAGAGCGAGAGTGCCCTCTCATTCAATCTTCTGACACACACTGGGGAAACTTTAAACACACCCATGCGCGCTACAGCTACACCTGGATGGACCATCACCAGCTGCAGAAGGTCTGAACCTCCCTGCATCTTTAAAATGACGACCACCTGCAGCTGCACCAGGACCCATGGGTGCACCAAGCCTGGGCCGCTAACAACAGCAATTCACACACACACACACACACACACACACACACACACACACACAGTCAAGGTGTCACATTTTAATATCAATAAATCAGTATCTCATTAAATCTGAAATATTGCCGTCATTTATGTGACTTGGCAGTCGACTAAAAAAAATTTAATTTGAAAAAAGTTTATTTTGTAGCTTGACAACCATTTATTTACATGGTTTTATCTGATCCCATTATGAACGGGGATTCCTTACACACAAAGGTTGTAAAACTTTCAACATGTAATCCCCCACAAGGGATTAAGAAAAATATTTATTCAGTTACAAATCTGCATTTCTTTTCTCTTTCTTATCTCCATAATAACTCCTGAATCAATATTTTTAGTTGGTACATTTAAGACTGTACTTGAGGAAACTAAAGACCATCACTGAGAACATAATTTACATCCTAAAACGGATGATTGAACTGTATATATTTATAGACAAAGTGTCTTCAAAATGCAAATTTTGTCTGTTTCATGTTGGTCACATTTGGGGCTGCTACTAAAGGTATTAATCAATTGACTGTTCTGTTTTTAAGATGACAGAAAATAGTGAAAATGCTCATACATTTCCCCGAGCACTTTTATATATTCAGGTTACTTGTTTTAACCGACAATCAGCAGGATTGGACAAAAATACATTTTTCTAAATTCTAAAACACAAACTGACAGACATAGAAAACAGGCACATTTTTGCATGGAGAGAAAGATAAAGTAAAACTTATATAAATAATAAAAAAATATATATATTAAAAAAAAAAATATGTATATATATAAATCTATAAAAAGTCAAACAGAAAAGGACAAATAAACTCCAGGTCGTCTGATTACACTACAACTGTTCATCTGAAACTTGATTTTCTTATTTGATCACAATAATAAATATAAAACTGGGGAGGTGAATGTGTATTAAAAAAGACTAAAGAAAGAAAAAAACCTTTTTATTCACCACATGGTTTTGACCATAATAATGTGACATTCCAGAGATTCAGAAAGTTTCAGCAAACTAACTCTGCAGAGTGAAAGGAACGAGGGCAGAGCGAGCATGAAGCCCTTGACTTCCTGGTGACGGACATTTGTCAGGGCCCATTACCTCATCCGAGGGTAGCTGCCATGTGCTCACACTCTTGACAGCGTGCGTGTGTGTGTGTGTGTGTGTGTGTGTGTGTGTGTGTGTGTGCGCGCGCATGTGCGGGCAGACAGCCAACACAAACTGACAGAGGCTGGCGCCGGCAAAGAGGTGACTTAGGGGTGATTAAGCTAAAAGCAGCAGACACAAATGTCAGATCTCAGCGAGACAGACAAATGAAAATATCAGAGTTAAAATGCTTGTCTTCTCTTTCACTCCTGTTATACAGCTGACCAAATACACATAAGTACATAATTGTATAAGAAATGCTAGAACTATATTATTATTATTATTATTCAATTTAATTAATGTTTTGAATGCCACATAAAATGTATGCAGATCCATGAAGAAAGATTTCACTGAACAGGTGGCACGAGTACAGCCAATTACACATGTAAGCATACAGAACTATTAAAGGTCATTCATCTGCATAAATGTTTCTATAGTAACCCTGAACTAATAGCAAGCTTTAGAATTTAGATTACAATGAACTCAAAAGGACTTTATAGATATCAAAAATATAAAGCAAGTTTGGATTATTTAGGAGAGAGTAAAGCTCACTTAGTAGAAAGATAAGTATCTTCAGTCATTTTCTTCTTATTTATTTGCATTGAGACATATTTTCATGATGAAATATCCTGGATTATAGTCCCAATGTCAAAATGTTAAATAGCTTATTAAATTTGGCCAATTCTGCATCCTGTTAATAGAGATACTGTTGTCCCTATCAACCTCCCCAATTTAAAGGTAAAGATCTGAAACTCTTTGGGCCCTATAAACTATGTCTCAACTATATTTTAACAAAAAGAAAACACAAGTTATGTCACATGGAACAGCGAAGTTACACAAACTTTCCTTTACACTGCTGAACGGATTGGAAGGCTTTAATATACTGCGGTAGATGTGGAACGTTCGTACATTTGTTTCTGTAGAATTTATTCATGATGTTTACAATGAGGACTTGACCTGTTATTGTCAGATGAGAGATCAGCCTATTGCAGAGTTTCACTGTTAATTAGAAGAACCTGGCTGCAGAGATTTGTCCCCATTCAGCCTCAAAAGCATTAGTGAGATTCAACTCTAATGTTGGCCGATAAGGTCTGCTTCGTTTCAGTTTGTCCCAAAAGTGTTGGATGGGATTGAGGTCAGGGCTCTTAGCAGGCCAGCAAAATTCTTCCACACCAATCTCTGAAAATATTTCTATATGGATCCGGCTCTGTGCCATGTTGAAACAAGGATATCCCCCCCATTTAAGCACAATATGAATCAAAGCTTTCAGATTTCTTTAAGAACCAAAAATATGTGGGCACGAGTGTCCATATACGTTTGGCTATATGGAGAAGAAGTACAGAGGAAAACAAATCACACAGATCTCTCCTCGTAATAACAACTGAGGCTAAACATGCTGATATTCAAACATCACCTCTCTCTCCCTCTCCTTCTCCACCCCCCTCCCCCCTCACACACACGGCCGACCTTTACAGTGAAAAATGAATACATGAATAAAACTAAAATCTGCAAATGACAAATCTGCATTTGGCCCTCCAGGTTTCCCCTGAGGTGAGCTTCAGAGAGTCAAATGAGGGCAGTCGGATTTAATCTGCCACCTCTGGGAGTCTCTCACACACACTGATTTGATACCGAATAAACAAACCAAACATTGATTGCCATTTCATTAGTTTACATGAACCAATGTAAGGACTGTGAAGAAAGAGGAGATCAAAGTGAAGAAAATGAGATGGCAGGAATAGGAGAAACACCAAAACAAAAGACCGGAAAGGCAGGGAGAAGAGAAAAGAAAGAAGAGGATATGATGCAAAGAAAGAAAGAGATGAAAAGAGGAAGATGAGAGGGAAAGAAAGAAGGGAGATGAAAAGAAGAACAGGGTATTGCATCAATGGGATAGGAGAGAGTAGTGGAAAGAACAAATGAAAGGAAGAAGAAGAGGAGGAGAAAAAAATATATGACAGGAAAAGAGGAAGCAAGAAGAAAGGAGAAAGAGGGAAGAGACTCCCCAGTGAACGAGGCAGCAGGGGGGAGAGAGAGGAGAGCTGAGCTGGGAGGATGAGGGGAGCAGCAACAGTTTGACCTTCGACCATGGAGTTAAATTGTGGTCAAGTCCGGAATCACAAAACAGGTTAATCCCTACAGAGAGAGGGCGAGGTCGAGAGAGAGAGAGAGAGAGAGAGACAAAGGAGAGACACACACACACACACACACACACACACACACACTTCCCCACTCGTACTCCTCTGGTCTGAATCAGTCAGCAGAGCTTATCGGAGGCAGCAAAACCAGCAGGATTCCTCACATATCTGTGACCAGCCAGCCGTCCCTCCTTCTACATCGATGTCTGAGCCAAGTGTGTGCTGCAACTTATGACTTCTTATAATTGATTTATAATTTAGTCTATAAAATAGTGACCAATTCCCATAACTGGTTAATTCTTATTTTTCAGAAGTGCTGATTGACCAAGGATTCAGTTTACAATAATAGGAAACAAACAAAAGCCGCAAATAGTCACATTGGAGAAACTGGAAAAAGGAAATGATTGGAAATATTTGGGACAAAAAATACTTTGATTAATCGATTATTAAAATGCATGATTCATTGACTTATCTTTTTGTCATTAGTGCTGATTATATATAAAAACCTGGTCACAACAGTGTTTAAAACAAAAATTGTCAAGACCAGTGGATTCTAACAAGGGGGCAAAGTTAATCTGCACAAGTGAGTTCAACTTTGTGACTCGCAAATTCGCAAGTTATGTTGACAGTGCTGACCTCTGAGGAAACGGAGAGTCGAAGTGTCCAAAATGGAGGAAGCCATCGTGGCTTATCAGCTCTGTCAGAGTACAAACTGCTCCACAAAAGAGGAGTGTTTTGCAGACGAAGAGACGATGGTACAAATACATCTTTTGAATAAACTCATAATAAACTTTTGAGTCAACTCAATGTCCCTTCAGCAATCGAGCTAGCTAGCTTGTGTGCTAGGACCTCTTCAATAACTATCAATTGACATGATGTGCATCCCTGACAAGAGAACGCCAGGCGGAGAGCAGACAACGGAGAATACATTGAAGAGACCTGTTGGGGCCGAGAAGTGCTGGCCTTTACTGGCTAGCTGTTACCTCGCCAGCTGCAGTACTTTACAAAACATTCTTGAGAGTCACTATGTCTCCAGGCTTCTGATAATGACAAAGATAATGCTGTGTGCTCGTCTTTAGTTTCTAGAGCCCAAATTATGTTAATCAAATTGGATTATTTGGTCTTGATTGATCAGTCTTAAGGGTGTAATCATGTAACATTTCAGCACAGGTGTAAAGTGTTTTAAGTTTTTAACCTAAAGCAAAAGCTGCGAATACTGATCCACTGGAAAGGCATTAGGGACCTTTTTTACTATTTACAAAGGGCAAAAAAAAAACTAAACAGAAATTAATATCCTACATTAAAGCAGTAGATTAAATGGGTTTAAAGTTAAAAGAGAAAAAAGGTTTACTTTGCTCAAAATCGTGATGCCTGGAGCAGAAAGAGTTAACGATGTGAATAAAATCCAAATCGGTCCGGCTCTAGGAGACCCTAAGCCCCTCTCACAGAAGCTTGATTGACAAGGTGCACAAGCCTGCTCATCTTTCCACAGAGTGTGTGTGTGTGTGTGTGTGTGTGTGTGAGAGAAGAGGAGGTTTAGATATTTGGTCTGTTAAGCATCTGTCATTAAACAGTGTGTGTTGTGTGTCTTTCATGGTACACTGCTTTCACTCCAAGCAGGAGGGCAGTCAGAACAGAGTTTTACTCAAAAGGCTGAGAACACAGCATCAGTAGCATTTAAGGTATATCATATTTTATAATATTTTATATTATACATAAAAATATGTTGATTTGTTCTCTAAAGAAAGGTAGTGGAAAAATGTAACAGGTTGAAATGAACATCTCTCAACAATATTTTGTCCTTCAGGTCATACACTCATACAGAAGCAAAAATAGTGGAGCTGAAACGAGTAACTGTTTGAAATACTACTTTGATAATTTTAAAGTATTTTCTAAAGCAATTACAGCTTCAGCTTCTCAAATGTGAGGATCTGCTGCTTTTCTGTATTTCCTATAATTGTAAATTGAATCTCTTTGGGTTTTAAAAACAAGGAACACACAGATGTCACCTTGGACTGAGAAATAGAGAAAATCGTAATTTTAAAGACAAATTTAAAAAATAATCTTTAGCTTAATTGATAATGAAAATAATCTTTAGCTTCAGCCCCAGAACATTTTTATTCACCATTAATCATTCATGTCACCTATTTATTCTGATAATGACAGCTCAAAATTATTTTCCTACAGAAGTTTGTCATTTATTCAAGACATTTAATGAGATGTTTTTTATGTTCATGTTTCAGGAGTTGAATTTTGTAGTTTGCAAATATCTGAATGAGAGCAGACATTTTTTATTCCAATGTAATTAATTCAACTGGAAGTGGAAATAGTTCAAATGACAGAATCACCAAAAAATGAAATTACATTTGATTGCAGCTCAACTCACATCTCACATAAAAGCAATCTGCAGCCAATTAGATTAGGAGATGAAAAACGTAACTTAAAACACATCCTCATGATGGCTATGTAATATCTTACTTTACTGAAATGGCCTCATGAAGGTAAGGACAACTGTAATGTATATGACGCTACAGATATTAATATAATAAAAACTACTTTTTCCCTGCAATAAACTCACAGATCAAGGAGCGTTCAGATTTCCAACATCTGGGGCAATGTTCCCCTCAACGGGATAGATACTTTTTCAGATACTCAAGTAAGATTAATTAACCGAGGCAACTTGTTGGCACTATTTCAATGTGGACACATATTTAAGTAACCAAAAAGCTGTGTGTGTGTGTGTGTGTGTGTGTGTGTGTGTGTGTGTGTGTGTGTGAGAGAGAAAGCTTGGCCTTGTTCAAATGTATCTCGATCCCTAAAGAGTCGAGTTCAGAACAGGCTTCACTTCCACGGTTGTAGGAGATAAAAAGTTGAAACTATCGGCGTGGGAAAGTGCAGATTTTTACTGATATGATGTGAAAGCATGTGTCGCTTGCATGTGCTCCTTTAAAGCCTAATGTGAGGACAAAAACATGGATGTGTCCAAAATACTTTGAATGAACAGTTCGTCTGTGGTGTATCCAAATCTTTCTGCTGAAAATGGCCACATGCTGAACTGACAACCTGCTGCAAATAATTAGAAAATGGATTATGTTTGAAAAGCGCAGCAGCAGAATGTCATTTTTATCCATAGGACCTTTAAAATCAGACATTTAAATGATGGATTGATACAAAAAAATGACAATGGTGGCAGCAGCGATGGAAAGAAGGGAGTAATGTTGCTAATCAGTCAATCAGAGCAGAATGTTTCCTTCCATTTTGTACAGATGAAAACCTGCAGGGTTTTTGAGTGTAAACTGCTGCAACCTGCTGCTTCGCCACAATATCCAAGAGAAAACTACAGAGTCCTGCTTGCTCCTGTGATAGAAAGCTGACTAATTGATCCAGCAGTTAATGTAATTTGCAAAAACACAAATAATCATGTTAGTGGATTTCATGAAACACAACAGAGGAGCTGGAAAGAGAATAATAAAGTTGTGTTTTCCACTGTGCTAGAGATAATAAATGCTGAAGTTTGTCACTGAAATGTGTTTTCATTCAAAGCAAAACTCATTTTTCATCTTACATGCAGGCTGGCTGATGGATTCAAAAAGCAGAAATCCTTTTTTTTTGTTGCAAAGCCTTTAATGGCTTTAAAGTGAAAAGAAACAAGGAAAGGAAACTGCCTTTTAATGACATTTTGTTTCTGTTGTTGACATTTTTCAGTTTGAGCTGAACGGCGGTGAGACTGAGTTCTGAAATCTTTAAAAAGTTTTAAAATTTGTGGCATTTGAGATAAAAAAAAAAAAAACTATTGGTTGGCATTTTGCCATTAAAAAAAGGTATAATATTCTGGCAAGAATTGCTAAATACATAGAGGTGGCGCGTAACAAAGCACATCAGCACTGTGATATTATAAAACACGATGCATTTCTACAGTTGAAACTACCCAAGAGTATATGGAGTGGTTACACCAAACATTACAAGGACTACCTATATTCTTAAAACACTGCTTTAATGTTTGGGCAGGTGCATCACTAATTCTATACTCAGAAAAAGGAAGATAATTAGCATTTAGAGTAGTGATACTTAGCATGAATGAGAACTTCCACATTGTGGTTATTAATGCTTATATCGTGCAACTTTTTAAGAGTAAAATTATCATTACATTTAAATTGTTACTATAAATTCGAGGAGCCAACAAACAAATAAGACAACGGGATCATTTCATTTCAAGTATAAAAAGATTTTTGGTTTACATGAGTAATTGTGTCGATAATGAAACACCAGATGAAGTTGAAAACGAACCCTACAGATTGAAAGTACAGATATAAATACCATTTCCACCACTGAAAGCAGACGTGAATAGATGACTGGCCACCAAGCTGAAAACCTAACATTTTGTTTTCAAAGTATCAGAAGAGCAGTCCACTGCAGCTACAGCAAAGTTTATCACGTGGTAGTTACACTCTGCGTCTCCTGAGTAATGCTGTCGCGTCCCGGCCGGCAGCAGCAGAGCTCGGAGGACTCAGAGGAGCTTGGCCACCCAGGCGGCTAGCTGGTGAGCTGTTGATGAAGTGAGGGGTCACTGCAGGGCTAAGTGAGACCTCACACTGGACAAGCAGGCCAGACCTCGGGCCACAATGGCATATGGGTGTGAAGGAGGTGACGAAGCCGAGGAGGGGTGGGGTAGGGGCCGCCAAGCTGTCCACTCCACCTCTCATGAGACCCCCAGCTGTCACAACAGACACTTACCAGCCCTCACACTAAACACCCACCAGGGAGAGGGGGCCAGCGTCCTTCCTCTTCCAAACAGAAGGATGGAAAAGAGGAAGGATGGAGGGAAAAGAAAGGGTAATCTCTTCTTCCTGCTGCTTGTAATGTCTGAGGAATGCTGGGATCTGCTCCCCCGCCTGCTTCCACCTCGCCACTGTCCTCCGCCTCTTCTGCAGCCCGGGCTGCAAATCTGCTAATTATAGCCACTAAAGGATGAAGGTGTGACCTAAATAGTTATTTTAAGTCTGGAGCAGACTTGTGAGAACCACTGCACAGAGAGAGCAGAGGGTGTCACAGCAGGATTTAGGAAGTTCCAGCCTCGACCGTCACACAACACACAGCTGCAGTGCAGGCGAGCCGAGGTCAGACCTCAAGACTCTTCAAACACTGTTAGAATGAAATACAGCGCTTCCTTTCTATTGGACTATCTAGCCAAGGTGACTGAAGCAAAGAGAGGAGGCATTACACAGATGAAAATAAAGGATCACTAGACTGTTTTTTAGCAAATTATAGCTTCACTAATGTGAGGAAGTACTGCTATGTCTCATATTATTATTATTAATAAATATTATTGTTATATTTTCAATTCTTGGTCAGAATAAGTGAGGAACTTTAAGAAAATACCATATGGTCTTGAGACAACATTTTTAAATTTAGTTTTTGATATATTAGCTCAGATAATTCATGAATGGAAGTGTTCCAGCCCTTCTTACTGTAATACAAGTTGCAATAATGATGATGTTTTAACCGTTGATGACCAGGGCAGGCTGGTGATGGCTGGATGTACTCCAGGTGATGCTGTTGCTTTAATGTAGGTTGTGGTACATTTTAACATATGTTATGTTCTTTTAAATACAGGCCTAGAACTATGGTTTCTTGCTTCAAGGTACAGAAGGTACAGGTTACCCCAGAAATCAATTCTGAAATGACACTAATTCATTATAACATTATAGTGTATAACATTTCTAAACTTCTACATCCATGAGTGCAGCAGTGATCTCAAGAGTTTTCTTCCATCATAACTACGAGGACTAAGTTCTTTCTCTGCACAAACACGTCCCACTTTAAAAACTCACCTGCCTGTTTTTTGAATACATGCTGCTTACATCCTTCCTCCACCAAACACACCCTTCCCTACCTGCGTTCTTTCCACACCTCAGAGCCTATTGACAGAGTGTCCCGGTAACACGCGTATCACTTAACCCCGTGTCAAAACACAGGTGTAACGTAAGCCCAGGGAGCAGGCGAAGGTCCTGAGCTTATAAAAGAATGTGCGAGCTGGGAATAGCACCCTGCATGGTGGAGAGGCCCCTCACTGAGAGCATACAGCAGAGTACAGAGTTACAGCAGGGAGGAGAGCTGGAAAACAGCCAGACACTGACAGAGGGAAAGGCACACCTTCACCTCAGGGAACCACAACACAGACAGACAGAGCTGTGACTCAGCAGTTATGCAAGACACAAAGTGATGAGAGTAGTTTTTGGATGGAGGATAAAAGAAAGAGAACAGTTTGCTCTTACCATGGCGCCCCATATATCCGGAACCCCTTTATGGTAACGTCCGAGTCTTGCAGGTACACACAGTTTGTGAGGAGCGTCTGGACATTGTCAAAGTCCTCTGGTTTGAGTTTGGAGACCGATGGGAAACGGTAGTAATCCTGCTTGACCAGCTCGGCCATAAAGTCCTTATCAAAGGTCAGCTCGTGGTTCCCGGCGATCACCACCTTAAACTCGTATGGGAGGCCACCTACATGAGACAAGAGCAACCAGGGAGAGAAGGGTGAACTGAAGTCCTACATACGAATCCACATGTTAAGATTTAGTCTGATTCACCTTCTTCTCATACTCAGTGTTTGTTAGACAAGAAATCAAACCACACAGAATATCCGGAACAACCATCCACCAAAACGTAGCTGATAATGACTTTGTGTACAAGGTGACATTGAAGCTATAGTTTTATAAACCAGATGGCATCTTCATTATCAAAAGTTGCACAATGTACATACTCTAGGCGCCGACCAATAAGCAGGGTTCTTCTGTAACAGCACATCTCATAGGTGACCAATGAAAAGTTCACCAGTTTTGCAAAGATCTTGTCCAAAGGTTTTAACATCCTGTGTCCTTCACTTCAGTTACAGCTCCCTGTCAGGGCAGCATAGTGTGTTGCTTTTTTATTATTACAGCTGTATGAAATTAATATGAAATTATTGCAAATATAAGCAGTCTGTTCATACTGACAAAAGTTTCAAAGTGTTCTTTCAATCAAAACATGAATAAAAAAGATTTAAACCAACTCTTAACTCAACATACACTACCGTTCAAAAGTTTGGGGTCACATTGAAATGTCCTTATTTTTGAAGGAAAAGCACTGTACTTTTCAATGAAGATGACTTTAAACTAGTCTTAACTTTAAAGAAAT
>JAVQJL010035897.1:0-23383 GCA_036024295.1 Nannoperca obscura
ATCGAATAACATTGTTTTCATAACATTTCCAACATGAAATGCAAAACATTTAATTAAGGAAGTTCAAGCACTGCCAAGTTAACATTTTATATGAATAAAAAAATTATTCCTTCTTTCAGACATTTACATATTGAAGTTGACTGGTGGATCAACATCAGATGTCCCAGCAAACCTGGATTGGGTTGGAGCAGCTATTTCAATCAAAAGATGGAGCAACTTCTCTATGTTGATCCAAATTAAAAAGCGTTAATGAAATGTTTAAAGAGATTAAGAGAAAACTGACTTGCAAAACTTCTTTTCTTCAGACAGGACTATTCAAGTTGTCTGAGGAAGAGTTTTTCATTCAGCCTCTGGAGAAGTCGAGCGACGATTCCTCAGCACTGCAAGCCCATGCCATCTACAAACGCCAAGCGTCCCCTCCCTCCTGGAGTCCAGTTAAACAAGCTCTTAACGGCACCTGTGGAATCAAAAGTAATTTTTTTTTTTATAAATCAGCTACCTAAAACCAAAAGTAGTGCAAGATAAGGCTCCAGTATGTGATATTCTACAAATATTCAATAAGACTGCAGTGGATGTTGAGTCTCTAACATCAAGGTTACATTTTACATTTTACATTTTTTACATTTTAAATTGAATTTGAATTAATTTGATTCCCATTTTTCACTTGATATTTGAATAGCACCTACTGTATCAACATAATATTTTAAAAAGAGAAAAAGGATAATAAAGGCAGAGGGAAAACAAGAAAAACAGGTACATACAGATGAGTGTATGTGGCAAATTAAAAGTCAAACCTGGTGTGCTATGTTGGCACACGTTCTGCCTCAAGAAAGTTTTAGATGTCTATTTCTCTCCCATCTCCAGATTCCCATCAAAGTTTTGAAGACATTGAGAGACAGCGGGAGTGGTGGGAGCACCGCCAGCAGAGAAGAAGGAGGAGAATTCATCAACGTTCAGTCAGCAAAGAGAAGTGGGTGGAGACGCTGGTGGTGGCTGACCCTAAAATGGTGGAGTATCATGGGATCAAAGCGGTGGAAAGCTACATCCTCGTTGTCATGAACATTGTAAGTATGTGACATTAACAATAACATTTCCATGCATCCAAAGCCATGCTGTTTGAATAATAGTTTCATTGCCAATTTCCACCCATTTGATCTGAGCAATAAGCTTGGGAAAATACGCTTATTTGCTTTCTAGCTGAGAGATGAGAAGAATGATGCCACACTTATTTCTGCAGGCTAAACCATTAGCCTGCCTCTGTATGGACCTAAAAAATATGCCCCTAAAACATACAAATGAACACATTATATCTTGTATATTTAATCTGCAAACAAAATGTTGTTTAACAGAGGGTCACGTGCTGGAACTATTTCTTGGCTGGGGGCAGTGACTTCCTAAAGTCCTGTCGTCACAGTGATGCTGCCAGGCAACCAGTAAAAAATTAAACAAACTAGATATAACATGTTTATTAATGAGCTTTAGAGGTGTTGGTAAACAGATTTTATTACCTTTGGACAGAGCCAGGCTAGCAGTTTCCCCCTGTTTCCAGTCTTTATACTAAGCTAAACTAACAGTTTCCTGGCTGCTTCATATTCAGAGAACACACATGAGAGTGGTAAAGATCATCTCATCCAACCCTCAGCAGGTTTCCCATACTGTTAAAGTATTCCATTAAAGTGGCCGTTTTAGCACACATACAAAAAGCCTATTTCTATGGTGGCAAGAGAGCTCAATGCAAAACAACGGAGTTGTTTCATAGATTCAAATTAATAAAAAAAAAAATGAAAAGAATCCTTCCTGATATTTTGAATGAAGAGTTACAGGATGTTTGAATGTCTTCCCAGATGTTGTGGATGATTCTGTTGAGACTAGATTGGGTTCCAGTTTTTACATGCGTGTGTCAGTTAACACGGTGGATGAATTGACCTCTTTTTTCCCCATCTGTCTTTTTTTCAACCATGACTCCCTAGCCTTTCACAGTCACTCTTATCACTATCTCCTAGGGGTTAAGTAAACTGACTCTTTGTCTGTTGATTAGCACATAAGTGTTTTTTCCAAAATACAGTCATGTCTACCCTGGCCGCAGCTACTGAAAGTGTTTTCAAAGGACAGTCTATCAGGAAAGGGAATTCACTGAGAGAGAAGCCCATGGATTAACTGACTTAATAGACAATAATACACAGAGGAAGCAGCCATTATTCCCCACATCCTCTCAGGATTCTTTTTTGAGTCCTCTACACTCCAGCTTTGAACTTTAGAGCTCCAAACGATTCAGTTTTGTGAAAACAATCCGGCACAGCATCAAAGGAAACAACCTCTTACCCGTGTCCAAACAATGGTAAGTAATGGCATCATCTTCCTCAGCCAGCCAGCTGCTCCATTGTCTCATCACCGGTGAGGTGTCCATATTTTTGTATTCTGCTGTACTGTGTGCAGTCAGTGGTATGGTACATCTCTGCAGAAAAAAAAATGGAAAGCCCTTTCACAAAAATAGCTTCCAACTTCCTTTCACATGGTGATCTTATGGTTTATTATTACATTTTCTTTGGGATATTTAGTATAACCATATGTCAAAAATAAACAGAGTGCATTCACAAAAAGACAGATGCAGTAGATATCCAAAAAAGCATAATTTACCTTTCAAGAGTATGTGTAAATGCACAGCATGTGACTTAAGAGGAAACATGTAAAATCAACAGCACATTGTTGCAAAAATAATCCATGAGCTTTAAATAGCTGCAGCTTTATTTTTATTTGCTATATTAACAATAGAGGAAAAAATGTATAAAGACAGACTGAAAGCATGTTCAATGTTACTGATAATCCTTTAAAAACTGTTGATTTGGCTATAAGATGTGCACTCCAAATATCTGTGAATGAGGATTATTATGAGTTTTAATGAATTAGGTCCTTTATGTGTGTCAAAGCTGTTTTTGTCTGAAGTGCCTCAGTTATACAATTTGTACAGAAGGTTGAGTGTGTAGACATTTTACCCTACAACAAGAAAAATGAAAGGAATCTGTCCAGTATTATATGAGTGTTGCTTCTACAACAGACTCAAGTGTTTATTCATAAATGTAGTTATTTCTATTGCAGAATGAGGTGCTCTCTCTCGCTCCTAGGCACCAATCTGTTGCAGTTTCTCAACTGTATATTTGAGTTAATCAAACATTATAACCCCTTTCTTTCACTGATAAAGTACTACAGCATCTTGTTAGCTGAACAGTGAAATACTTTCTTTGCACTGAACAAGACATTTGTTGTGTTCAAAAGCTGGAGCTTCATACCATTATGAATCATGCATAATGAATGAAAGACAAATGAAAGCCCATGAACTGCAGGAATTATAGGGTAGAATGGATCTATTTAAAAACAAATCTGGTATTTTTTGTGCAAGTTTGCCTTTATTAGATGGTGGACAAAAGATGGGTTACAGTAAATGAAGGGATAGAATGCTACAAAGGTCAAACAGGCAATGTTGTGATTATAGTAGACAGTGGTCACCAGGATACATCTACTTAAGAAATTCTAAACCATTCTTTAAACAACAATTATTACGCAACAGCAAATCCCAGGCAGCACAATTTAGCTGTCACACTGATGCTTAATTAATTGTTGTGTATTGTGGTGAACGCAGATAAGCATCCATTGTAATTCATACCATTCTTTCAGCCTGAATTAAGGCGTGCTTGAAATGAAATAGCTCGCACACGTGTTGTCTGAACACGTCTGAGGGCAAAAGTGCTCATAGCTGTTCAGAGTGGCCACACTTGAAGGCAGGGTGAAAAGCTGGCTTTCACAGAGAGGGGCGAGACATGATTGTTGTTGAGGATAAAGGGGAAGACTTTTGGACAGTCTCTCCTCAAAGGCATTCATGTTGTTGCTTTCGGTTGTACATATAAGACGTGATAGACAAGACAAAAAGAGACGGAGAAGTACTTTTATTCAGATTGGGATTATTTCGATTAATAGTGGAATATTTAGGTCCATGTAAATGCAACTATTATCAACTGGCTCAATAGAGGCTTTTTTTACAGAGCTACACCAAACTTTTCCTGTTTACTTTTAAGATAAACAGTAAAATGAATAATGAATAATAATGAATAAAATTAATAAAATGTTTGTCAGATTGTTGGACAACATCTGAAACACCTTGCTGTTGTGAAAATTGGGGTGGTGGTGATAATGTGACAAGCATGCCCACTTCATGCAATCATTGACCAGGTGAACCAAGGTGAAAAAGTCTAGGGGGGCAGTTTGTACACCTATTATGGTAGTTTAAATTGACAAGCTTGACAATTACAAACTAATTTAAGCTCTTCAAGCAATTTATAAAATGCCCCAAGTCATTCAGAGGAATCCCTTTTATTGGGGGATATAAACAGCAAACGCTCCTCAGACCTCAGTTTGACACGACCTATGCGAACCTCTCAACATCAGAGCTTTTAGAGCTATTTATTCTACACACTCTGGCCAAATTCTAGAGTGCCCAGACCTTTAAAGTTTATAAAGTTAATTATGGTTTAAATTTAGATATAGTCATAGATTGTTAGCTCTTTAAAGGTCTAGGCACAAGGCTTGTGCATATTTATAAATGTTGATTTTTAAGTGTATGCATTGGCCTGAAATTAAAGTCCGATGCCGGAATTTTTGGTCTGACATAACTTAAATACAGCATTCTTTCTTTAAAAAACATAATTTCATGGTCTGACTGTTGGGTTTTCTGCATGAGGAAGTTTAAGATAAAATAAAAATTAAGTTACATTCTTCTTTGTAAATTTATTTTCTGATATATTCCACAGTTTTTACCACATATGGCTCATGACAGCTACCCACTAGTCTTGACCATGTCTTTTCTCAGTCTTGGTCACACCATGCAAAAAGGCTCATCATATGGAGAAAATTACATGTCAACAACTGATATATTATATCAATTGTTTCATTATGATTATTTTGATCAACCCAGTGTCATGGTAGTTAGGAATCGTATGATGTCCAAATGTTTTCAATTTTTTTTTACAGGTGGCCGGTCTGTTTCAAGATCCCAGTATTGGAAACGCAATCAACATTGTGGTTGTTCGAATCATCCTACTGGAGAAGGATGAGGTAAAAAAATCTTTGTTTATGTTGATGAAATGTGATTAATTTAGATTTGATTACTTTGATTGCTCAAAGGCATATTGAACAGAATGTGTATGTATATGTGCAGTAATAATGTGATAACATGCATAGTAGGGATGTCCCTTAAAAAAGAAAAGAAAAGCTAAAAATAATTATTTCAAGCACAACCCACAACGCCTAATCCTTAAATATGTGGTAAAATTAAAGTTGTTCATTTACTCACGTTGTCACCACTTTCCCTAAATGCTAATCAATTTTTTTTGCTCAGATGTGTTGAATAAATCAGTGCTACACACATTTAAGGGTTTATGGTGCCAATTAAAACATTATAGATAAACATTTTCTTTATGTATTTATGTGAAACTTCTGAAAGTCAAAGAAACCTGTAAGTCACCAGATTAGCTGCGACTGTCAGCTGCGACTGAGTGTGTGTGCACTGGAGGCTTCAAGTTTCCATATCACACTTTTGCAAGTTGAATATTGGACCAGGATTGGATACCAAACTATTGGTAATGTCACAGATCATGCTCGTAGGCCCACCCCTGAAAATTGAATTTTCAATGAGCACATAGAAACGTTCCATTTTGTGAATGTGAAAACATCCTTCTAGTGTCTTAAGCTGCATCATTCTGTACAGTGAAGCTCAAACATTCAACTGTATCAACTAAAAGAAAAGTATATTTTTGAGTGGAGGGGAACTAGGTTTCCTGTATTGTCCTTTGCATCATGATAATACTGAGACAAGTCCGGCAACATACTTACATGCATCTGTAGTTATTCTGATCCTCATTTGTACAAAAAAAGATGTCCTGGAACATGTAAGTATATCCAAACCAAATGTAAAGATGGACAGAAATGTATTACTGACAGTCAGTGCTGTCAAAAGTGAAATGACATATGATGCTATTATCTTACTTTTACCTTTTTAATGACTGTTATTTGGCCCCAGTAAAAGATGGCAGTGATGCTGCCTTTTAGCTAAATTGCATCAGAAATCAATTATTTTGCAGCATTTTCCATCAAAGAGAAGTAGTATTTTTCTCTCAGCTGTGCACTGGTTATGGCTCTTTTTCTACATCTATGGTGCATTAGCTGTTAATATCTGATTTGTTTACTCCATGTTCTCTTCCGTTCTTGTCAATGTGACATGTGGCTAAAAGGATGACTTAAAGATTACACACCATGCTGACAACAGCTTGAACAGCTTCTGTAAGTGGCAGAAGAAACTCAACATGAAAGGAGATGAACACCCGCTGCACCATGATGTGTCAGTTCTGCTCACCAGGTAAACAAAAGGCCAACTCACCAGGCTCTCTTTATTTCTCAACCACGCATAATCACGTCTTTAAGGAGAGTCCATTTTTAATTGTTTTTTATGGTGTCTTTCCACAATGGTGATTGATTTACTGATTTAGATAGTTGCCAAAAGAAGTATCAAAGCTGCATCCATCTCTACCACAAACATTCTTATTTTTTAGTGTTTTGTACTTTGATATTTATCAAATTCCAAAACAGTGTACCGACCCATTTCAATATGAAGAGGCTCTAATCTGAGTACAGATAGACCTTTATCTTTTTATTTGATAGATAAAAAATAACATAATTTTTATTTTAAAATATTTTTTTCAAATTTCACCTGAATCACTTTTACTGCATATCGAGGAACTATTTTGTTAATTATTCGATTTTAAATATTGTTTGGGCTAGTTATTTACTAAATAAGATAAGCCTTTATTGATCCCCAGAGGGGAAATTTGGTTATTGCTACAGCACAATGGCAGAAGTAAGTACAGATAAATAGAGAAGGTAAAAAAGAATTAAGTAATAAGAGGTATATAAAACTAAAGTAAGAATAGAAGTAAAACACGATAAGAGCAAATTAAAGACAAAATTACAAGGCAAAAGTGACAGTGGTGTGATGTAAATAGGAGCAAGGTTAGCAAGTCTAGTATGTATGTAACTGGCGTACACTTGAATAATATATTGTGAGATTAAGTAATAATAATTTGTGTTTCTGTATTAATATTTAAATGTAATAGAAATATACCATAGTATATAATGTAATAAAGCCGTATGTAGTATGGCATATAGGACATAGCATAAGGTGATAAGTAGTACAGCAATTTAATATAACAATAATTATTTGATCCCCTCCTGATCTTGTAAGTGAACCCCCTTACAAAGACATGAACAGTCCATAATATTTATGGTAGGTTCATTTTAACAGAGAGACATATTATCAAAGAAATCCAGGAAAAAAACATTAAATAAAAGGTTATAAATTAATTTGTATGTGATTAGGTGAAATAAGTACTTGATCCCCTACCAACCAGCAAGAATTCTGCCCCCCACAGACCTGTAATGTGCCCATGAGGCACACACTTTAGTCCTGTCCCTTTAGGAAAGTACTCCTCTCAACTTGTTACGTGTATAAAACTCACCTGTCACAGAATCTTTCACTTCCTTTTAAACCTTTCCACCACCATGGGCAAGACCAAAGAGCTGTCAAATGACATCAGGGACAAGATTATAGACCTGCACAAGGCTGGAATGAGCTACAGGACCATCAGCAAGAATCTTGGTGAGAAAGAGACCATTGTTTCCGCGATAATTTGAAGATGGAAGAAATATAAGACAACAGTCAATCGCCCTCGCTCTGTAGCTCCATGCAAGATCTCACCTCGTGGGGTAAGGATGATTCTGGAAAGGTGAGGGATCAGCCCAGAATTACACGGGAGGATCTTGTTACTAATCTCAAGTGAGCTGGAACCACACCAACAAGAAAACCATTGATAAGACGCTTCACTGTAATGGATTGAGATCCTGCAGTGCCCGCAAAGTCCCCCTGCTCAAGAAGGCACATGTACAGGCCAATGGACATCTGAATGATACGGAGAAGGATTGGAAGAATGTAATGTGGTCAGATGAGGTGTTTGGAGGCACATTAAGGTCCTGGAGTGGCCATGCCAGTCTCCAGACCTTAATCCCATAGAAATATGTGAAGGATGCTGAAAGCTTGAGTTGCCAAGCGACAGCCTCGAAACCTTCAGGATTTGGGGAGTATCTGTAAAGAGGAGTGGACCAACATTGCCCCCTGAGATGTGCGCAAACCTGATGACCAACTACAAGAAACGTCTGACCTCTGTGCTTGCCAACAAGTGTTTCTCCACCAAGTACTATGTCACGTTTTGCTTGAGGATCAAATACTTATTTCACTTAATCACATACAAATTAATTTATAACCTTTTTTTTAATGATTTTCCTGTATTTCTTGATATTCTGTCTCTGTCTGTTAAAATAAACCTACCATTAATATTATGGACTGTTCATGTCTTTGTAAGGAGGTACACTTACAAGATCAGCAAGGGATCAAATAATTCTTCCCCCACTGTATATCAAATATAATATAAAATAGTGTAATATAGTACATGTTAAATAATCCTTATATTATAATATGTAAATCAGTCCAACATACAGACAATGGAGAGTGAATTCCTATTTATTAACCTATCCAATAGCCTGCCAGTAGAAACCTTTCACTGAACCTCACGGGGCTCTGACCCAGCATCTCCTGTTATTTCTAAAGTATATCTTTGAACTCCAAGGATACATCGGATGGCTCAGTTATAAATACCTTCACTCCTGCTGCATAATCAAGAAGTGGACACAAGCCTGAAATAGTTTGGTTCAAGTCCGTATAGTATAACATTATTTATTTATTTAAAAGCAAATGGTGTCTAATAGAATTAAAATCAATACACACAGCAGAATGTTTTTTTTTTCAGTCCCCTTTTTTCTTTTGTTTTCCACTATCTCCCTCTTCAATTTTTCTCTTTATCTATTATCCATCACCTTACAGTTGTTTCAACCAATATCTGACAACACTCCACCTTCACTTTTCGCAGGAAGGACATCTGTGCAGCCATCAACATGCCTTGTGAGACTCTGGGTCTGTCCCATGTGGCGGGGATGTGTCAGTCACACCGTAGTTGCAGCATTAGTGAAGACACAGGCCTCCCATTGGCCTTCACTGTAGCTCACGAGATGGGACACAAGTAAGGCTTCGCTGCACACACACACACACACACACACTCACATTTAATTATCAGCTGAAGCAAAGCTAGCTAATTAAGATGGCACCCTGTTGCTCATTGCTGCTTTTGGAATTTGTGCTTGAGGATGTGAAGCTCAGATGACTTCACAATAGACTTGGTAATTGAAGGAAACAAATGGCATTTAAAGAAACAAGAAGAAATTAGCTTTATCAGAACCCCCTCCCCCAAAACAAACAAAAGCCATATTCCAAGGGAGGGAAGATACAGTAATCATTCTGAATTACATTTTGAAAGGTGGATAAATAAAGTACTGCACAGAAAATGTGTTTTTCTAAAGTGTATTTATTTTATGTCCTCTGTCTGTTGGTTGGTCACATGTAAACAAACTGTTTTAAATATAAATAGAAAAGTAAGAATTTGTTTGCCACATAATTCTCAATACTAAACTCCGTGGCATACAGAAGCCAAACCTTCGACTGAGGAAATGTGCTGAGACAATTGCACACATTGTTTACCTTTACTCCCTTGATCCATTTGTATGTACATGAAATTTGTAATTATAGTCACATTGTCTTCAGAGTCATTCAACTTGACTTCAATCAATAAAAAACAGCGTGGGGTTGACCGCTTCATTGTATCTGTTCTTGATTGTTGTGGTCCAGCTAGGCCTGAAGAACCTTTAAAATTCTATCTTACTCTCCACCTTATGTGTGTGTATGGTTGGCAGCGTGGCTTGGATACACTATATGTTTAGGGTGTTTTTAAGGACGTTGAATGCCTGGATTGACAGGATCCCTTTGTGAATACCAAGGTTGTAAAGGTTCTCATTTTTTCTATCTGGTGATATAAAGCAATTGTCCAAAAAGCTAAATACAATATAGTAGCATACAGATGTGGAGACTGGCTAACTAGCTGCTAATAGAGCTTCAGAGAGCAAACCTGGCTTTGCTCATTCTTTGCTCGTTCAATATTACCAGACAAAAGTTGTAGTTTTGGTGTATTCTGAATTCACATTTATTCACTGATAGAATATGCCAGCAACCTTCATCGTTTTAGCTAATGGCTGCTAGCTGAAAATGATGATGCTACACTCTTCTGTATTAAAATGTCAAATGTAGTCAAAAAAGTTTAGTTGCTATTTAATTACATGTTGACCCTCAAGCATTGTAACATTGTCACAAGAATATAAATATTACATTTAACTTCAATTGTCAGTTTGCAGTGTCTGATTAGTTTGCATAATGTTTTCTTCATGCTCAAATCCACTCATGAGCAAAACGTTTTTAATAATAATAATTTTCTATTTCAATAAATAAATTAAAAACAAACAGACAGAATAGTAATTTGCAAGGCACATATTACATTTACCTGCTGAAACCCTGTGTGTGTGTGTGTGTGTGTGTGTGTGTGTGTGTGTGTGTGTGTGTGTGTGTGTGTGTGTGTGTGTGTGTGTGTGTGTGTGTGTGTTTGTTGTTGCACACTGAAGCTTTACCTTTAAGTACGTGTGAAATGTGATTTCCCTCTGTGTGGGATGTGCTTTTATGTCACAGCTTTGGGATTCAGCATGATGGCAACGGTAATGACTGTGAACCCATAGGGAAGCGACCTTTCGTCATGTCTCCACATCTCCTGTACGGCACCTCCCTGCCCAGGTGGTCACGCTGCAGTCGCCAGTATATCACCCGCTTCCTAGAGTGAGTGCCACACAGGCTGTGACTACATTGCTTTCTGTCTGAGTTTGTGTGTGTTTTAGCTTAAGGCCTGTTCCCACAACTTTTTGAATGCATTCATGTAAAGGTCTTGAAGGCAATCAGTAACCATCTATTGCATACAGTATATGTATGGAAGAGAAAATAAAATGAGAGATTTGATTGTACCTGAGGTTTTATGGTTCTAGATGACCCAACCAGATTTCTCTGTCACGTGGAGTCCTGAAGGAAATGCTTTCAATCTGAGACGTACACTGTGTCATCTCAGGCCACAGCCGGTTTAGTTAAAAGTAATGGCTTGTCAAGATGGAGGTAGGCCAGGGATAATACCTGACAAAGTGTACTTTCCACAATTGTATTTGATGACACTGGGGATGCATGATCCATCTTTCTTCTCCTGATACAGATATGGGTATCTGCTGATACGAAGCAGCGGTCCAATACCAGTGCTCTCATCATCATCATTTTGTTGTTTAATATGTTATTTAATTATAGTTTCTTTTTAACATCTGGTCTTGGACTATAGATACAAAATTGGCCAGTTACAGTTCTTTAGTTCTGTTGATCTGTTGTCTATAGATATAGATAAACTAATAAAATAAAATAAATTCTTATATCAGGTAACATGAAGCTTTTAGCTTTGACTTCTTCAATATAAATAGTGAAATGTATACAACATCCACTCTTTAGGCGTGTGCATAGCCTAGTTTAATTATATTGAGAGTTTATAAGAATGCATTTTTAAAATTCATCAACCTCAGTTTTTACCATACCCTGATGATCGTGTTCAACTTGTCTAACACATGTGACACACAGTTCCTGCTGTGGGATCACTGCTGTTATGTACACATACAGATCTTAGAAACAACACTGAGTTGCTGTGAACAGTGTTTAGAGCTGCCGCGGCTACACTTGTCCTCACTTTAATTAGGTTTGCTCTTCATTTGAACACTTTACCTGTACCAGCTCCACCGTTTGTTTTTCTTCCTTTTCTCACAAATGAAAATTGACCTGCTTAACTATACTGCTCCTCTGTGGTGTTTTCTATACTGCTAACTACTTTCTGAGCCTTTATTGAGCTTTGTTAAACACGTTCTAAAATCTGTTTTGTCCATGCAATGTTTCACAAGCCTGGCCATGGAGTCAAAGTACTGCATTTGTTAATCATCTGGAATTCATAGAGCAGCAGCTACATATGTTTGAATTCTTATAGTAGTATGGCAACAAAAAGCAAATGACTAGGGAAATTTGATAATTGGAAGGTGTGTTCATTTTACAGGAGCTTCTAAATGCAACCTCTCTCACTTACTGACACTACAGTTATATCAGAATTCATGCTTATACAGTATATCTGTATGCTTGTCTATATCTGTCTACAGTCCGTGTCTGTCGACTTCACAGTGAGCTTCTTCTGTCACCTACACTGTGACTCTGCCTTCAACAGGGCATGTGTTATATAACTGGAATTGTTCACTACAGTTGCCCCAGTTTCTCGGCTCCAAGCATCTGGAATTCATTTAGTGGGTGTTCAGCTACTGGACAGCATTGTAGTTTCTTGACTCCACTGTGGAGAAAAATGGCCGCAGGGCGATATTTACACTCGTGGGAGTGTAAATACACAGAAGCCAGTGGTTTGTGTGAGTGTGTGTCTGAGCGATGGTAACTGAAAGGGAGACAGAGATAGCGGACCTAGCACTCAAAATCCCCATTTTCCACACATTGTTTGACAAGTGAAAAGTTTGACCTGCTTGTGGCATTAGATAAGAGGCAAGAGATAGTCATAAGAATTCATCCTCTGGGGAACTCTGTCCAAATCTGTTCCAAATTGTTAAGGTAATCCATTAAGGATATCTTGAGATATGTCACACCGGTCCAAAGTTTTGGACAGACCGAGCTCCAGATGAACTGCCAGACACACATGACAACTAGAGAGGTGACGGTGATGGTTTTAAAAAATTGCAGAGCATTTGTTAAGTTTAATAAAATTCAAGGCAAAAACACGCACAAATAAGGAATGTTTGGTTGTGATAATATTGACTATATTTTTGGCTGGAATAATAATACAGAAAATCTGATGATGATGCACCCATTCTGCCAACTTGGCCACCCTTACAGTGTCTTGAAATAAAGGATATAAAGAAAGAAATAAAGGATCTTTTGATTGTTGTCTCCTGTATGAATACCTATCTCATAATGAAGTTACACAAGCTATCACAGTTGGTGTTGGACTGGCACAACATTTTTTGATTCCCAGACAATCCCAATGACTGTTTCACTGTTTTTAATCTTTTTTTTCTCTCACTATCCATCTATCTTTTGAACTTCTCATTAGCTGACCACTCCAAAATACTAAATTGATTATTTTCTTCACATGAGGCTTGATTACTGATATTTTTCTTCCCATCTCATTCCTCCAAATGCCAGATTTCCCCCCATATTTTCTTTGTTTTATCTCTTTGACTGCAGGACAAGGCTCCTATTGTAAATGCCTTTAGTTGTCCTGCAGGTCTCTACAGCTCACACTACTTCAGAGGTTTGGTCTGTAGGTGTTATTTTATGTGGAATGTAGATGGTCACGCTGAGCTGAGTGGATTAGATTACATAGATGGGCTTATCATAAACAGAGCCATCCTTTAATGTCCAGTGCAAAATTCATGGATGGCTTCTGGCCACTTTGCAAAAAACTAAAATGAATTTCAAATTAATTTAATTGCTGCATAGAAGTTGAAACAAACCGTTACAGCCTGTATATATCTTACACATAACATATATTATGCAATCATATATTGATTGTAAAGTAATTTTGAGGTGAAGGGATTCAGGAAACAGTTAATTAATTGGCATAAACATTTCCAGGAAAGCTGGCTTTGACAAAGGCTGCAGCAGAACGTAATTTGCCCTCTGAGCTGCTGTCGGTCCAGAAGCACTCATGGAAAACATTTTAATTGCTACTGTTCAATAGTCAGTGTGAGGTCATCTCAAATTAATGATTTTGATGTTTAGTGCCAAACAATTAGCCTCTGTATCTTTAAATCTGATGTATTCGTCTTTTTCAATCTTTAGGTTACCTCATTGGGGGCACAACATTTTCTATCTTGACTAAATGTTTGTTGAAGTATATAAAATAAATCCCTACTAAGTTCTTATCATTGAGTTCCCCAGTATCCTTGAGGTAATACATTATGGTGTTTGTAGCACTGACCTTTGTGATGCTTTCACAATTACTGTGACAGACAGGTTTGAGTGTAAATGGCTATGGTAGCAGTGTGGCCCACGGGATGGCAATGTCGGTCTTTCCAAAACTTTGTTTTCTTAAGGTCTATTTTCAACTTAGAATCTCAGAAGATTTCTGTGATATTTTTGTCAGATGTTATTACTCACTCTGATAAGATCTTAGTTATTGGTGACTTCAATATCCACTTAAATAAGACATTTAACCCTCTAAGGAAAGCATTTTTGGTGCTTATTGATAGAAGCAGTAGACTTGCCGTGGGATACGGGTGTCTTCCCTGCATGTTTTTTCTGTCTCATCTGCGGTGTCAGATCTCTTTCTAATTACCTTTGAAGTGACATTAATCTGTCCTTCTATTGTTGGCACCAGTGTTTTTACTACTCGACACATTGGCCCTTCAGCTTAATGCACTTAATAAACAACTGCCTGCAGTCTCAGCTTCTGTCTCAACAGCAACAGAGCCTGTTGCAAATTGTTCGATTGACTTAACCACAGCTTTCTACCCTCAAGATTCAGCTGCACCTCTTTCTACTAAAAATAAACAGTCAAGGAGGTCTACATCCTGGTTTAGTTTTCTACCTTGCATGGCATGAGAGTATATTGAACTAAAGCCTATTCTTTCAAATTATATACAGTTTGGGATTTAATTTCCACTGTTATGCTGATGTTACTCATAACTATGTGCCTGTAAATGCAGATGATTATTCCAAATTATAAAATTAGAAGCATCCTTGTCAGCTGTAAACAAAAAAAATGGATGTAATGAAATGTCCTAGTCCTATATTCAGATAAAACTGAGAGACTAATTATTGGCCCTGCTCGACATAGACACCACTTTGATCAGATAATGGAATGCTTGACAGCTGTGAGATTTATCATAGTTCGACAGCTAGGAGTTTTGGTGTTACATTTGATCCTACTCTCTTTTGATCAGCACATAAATAATTCTTACTAAGACCGACTTTTCTCGCCTATGTAGTATACCTTTGCTCACCTATGTAAATCTGTCTTTGACTGACACAAAGACCCTATTTCAAGCATTTGTTTCATTCAAGCTTATATATTCATCAGATTTTTAGAATGACTTACACATTTGTAAATGGGCAAAGCTTTTCATACCTGACCTCCTTAAACCTTATATCCCATCCCGTGCTCGCCTCTCTCAGAATACCAAGCTCCTGTCTTTTCCCTGGGAATAACTTACCTCATATTTTTGCCTTAACCTTCAGTTAGATAATTTTTTTTAATTACCTTGTACCTGTTAACATTACCCTTCCGGTGGTTTGGTCAGAGTCTCAATTAATCTATCAAGCCTAATATGTATATTCCATGTTTGTCCTGCCAATGAGAATATTGTAATCTTTCTGAAAACCACTGCATCTCTGAACCCTCTGTCTGTTTGTGTCCTACAAGCACAACTCTCTCTCTTACTTTCTGTGCATGTTGTAAAGTGAGAGAAGAGAAGTTCTTGAGATAGTCTTAAATATAGGAAGCTATAGGACTGATTTAGACCAAGGATTTCACAACATGAAACAAACTGCCTCTGGAGTATATGGCATAAATCGAATAGTTTTTGAACCCAGTTATCTGTTGGCTGCCAGAGCTTTATAATTGTATATCCATTATGGCTTCCCAAAGATTGAAATGTTGACCTTTTAATTAGAGCATCCCCATGAATCCAGTCACTTTAATTTATGCCATGCTTGAGTATAAATTTACGACCTGTTGTTATAGACCCGGCATTTAGACAGCCAGTGGTATTTGTGTGGATATCTGTATTCGCCTCTTGTCAGATGGCATGCAGTGAAGGATATATTTCATTGTGTAGCATTTCTTGTAACATGACGTCCATTTGGCTCATTACTTTTTCTGTTTTTATAATCTTAAATGTGCCCTTGAGTTTCCCATATTTTTGTCGTAAGATCTCAGTTGATTTATACGTATGTTTAGTTAGTGAATATGCTGTACTAGAGCTGAGGTTAAGGATATTTAAGGATCACTCCACTAATTTGGTGTTTAATTCATAGTTTACAAGATTCTTGTTATTTATGTTTCAGTCCACTGCAGTTGCCAAAGATCATTATGTCTGGGTTATTCACATTGTCTGTTGATCAAGATTCTTATTGCATTCTGCATTTATGCTATGTATTGCAAGAAAACCCTGTTGCTGGAAACTTCAAGTGTATTACATTTGGGATACAGGATATTCTCAGAGACAAACTGCTTATCTGTAGGTGTTAACTAATGCAGTCTCTGTAAAAGCTTCCATGACTGCAGTCAACTGCAGAAACAGAGAATTATTTTTTTATTATTTTGATAAAATATTTGCAAAATGATATATAACAAAGAGGCCTTTATAACTGTGCTCACCAGGCTGCTTTTTTTTCTTTTTAACCATCCACCCCCTTCTCCCTCCCCTTACAGTCGCGGCTGGGGCTGGTGCCTCGATGATGCCCCGGTGAAGAATAAGCTGCTTCTGAACTCTGTGCTTCCTGGGGCTCTGTACAGCGCTGTCCATCAGTGCCAGCTGCAGTATGGATCTGGGTCCCTGCTCTGCGATGACATGGATGTAAGTCTCTCTATAACAATAGATACTTCAACATAAATGCTTATACTCTGAGTCAACGGCGAATAAGTGCAAATAGTCAGTGTTGCTCATCTGGAAAGTATATAAGCCTAATAAGTAGGCTCATTATTATGTTCTAGTTATGTGATTATATTGTTCACATTTCACTTTGTTGCGTATCACTTTTAATTGTCACTGTAACTGATTTTTCCTGCGGATACTATAACCTTGACCGTGACCGACTCAATTCATTACTTCATTCATGGTTCTCACTATATGGCTTCTAATGTTTTTGTGAAGCAAGTAACCCAAAGAGTGACAAAGACCTCAGGACAACAGCTAGCAATATGGAGGTTTACTTCTAGCCAAGTTCTACAAACTTTTCATTTTCATTCAAACATATACAAAATATAAATAATTATCTTCAGTACATCAGGTGTTGTCAACAATATTGTTATGCGAGTGTTGTTTGAGTAATACAGTGTCTTGGTGCTCGCCTCTAACCCATCTCTTTTTGCCTGCATTGTTTAAAATCTTCTTTTTTTGTTTATTTTGAGGTACGCCACTACACTTAGTACAATAAATGTTTCGTCCAAACGACTGAGTGTAATTCATCACAGACAAGTATGAGCTTGAACCTGTATTGATGGACCCTCATTCTGGATGACAGTTTTTTGGGGGGTAAAATGTCCCTTTTTCATACATTTGGTGGGGCGTGTCCTCTTTCACAGTAGTGCACAGTAATAACTGAAGGTTACTCAGATGGGTGTATCGACCTTTAGATCAGCTCAAATCTTAGCCACAACATGCACTTTATGGACTATTTAATCTGTAGGTACTGAGATTCTCTTTTATATTTGAGAATGAACAACAGGACCATGTTGTACAGCTTCCACGAAAGTTTGCACTTCGAGCTTCTACATTACTGTTCCCAGTGATTGTACTAAATGTTTTAAATCCAGACTGGGACCAAAAGATCCTTTATTACCATTTTAACTAGTTGATGTTAGTGCTCTCTGTGCTATTCTGCCATTAGCAATTCATAAGGATATTAATTTAAACAGATGACACCTTAAAAGCAGTGTGACCTTTCAAACACATTGTGTTAAAATACAGTAAAATAAAGAATTAAATACCATCCAAGAAGTCCACTCTGAGTAGTACATCAATTAGTTTATGGTTTATCAGACATTTCTAGATCACAAGCATTTCAAACTTAGACGTCTTAAAGTGAGACTATGTAACTTTGTCTGAACACCAGCCAATGTGGCCTAAAGTCACAATTACAGGATAATGGTAAATGTTCAAATGTTGATGTATTGTAGGAAAGACATCAACCTTTCTTCCAGCTGTCACCGAAAGGGAGGAGAGGCTTTTTGGTGTGTTATAAATGGGGGGATAACGGGGCACATTTTCAGTCAGGCTTTCCTGGAAAGTGCTCCCAGTGTTGCACTCGGTTGCTCACATGAGAAATGGCACAAATTGTTGTCAAAAATGAAAAAAGAGATTTTAAACCCTGGCATCCTTTTCACCTCAGCACAGCCGACCAAACACTGCGTGAAGTCAGTGTAAATGTCAGATTATCAGTTTTGGAAAGTTACAGAAATGGTTGTACACAGCCCACCCCCCAATCCGACATGGGAAAGGTGTCTGAAGCTATATGACAAGAAGATTTGATGGAAAAGACTGTTGCCTCAAGGACCCCGAGTGTTTTTCTAACAGCCCAATGGTATTATTTTCTTGACATACAGTAACTCAGCATGGCCAGACAAACTACCATCCCTTTTTGTACAGAATCCCCCCCATTGCTGAATGCATTTCCTTCCTCATAAAATATTTTGAAATTTTATATCAAAATTACATCAGCTAGCAGTCCTCTTCCTTCATGAAACTGAGGGACGTCATATAATCATTTTACTCACATTACATTTATTTAGATTATTTTATACAAAGTGACTCACAATGAGTAAATTTCAACCATGTGGATACAACCCCAAAATTGCTAGAATTATGCAAGTACATGAACTTAATAATTAAATAATTAAAAACAGATGTCTGAACAGATGTCTTTTCAGTCTGCGACGGAAGACGTGTAGAGTTTCTGCTGTGTTTGCCATAACAACAAACAGTCGTGATTTTGTTGAGGAATGTGTATCTCATCAACTGCATGCTAGTGCACATACATGCATACACATACAGACATACTTTTTCATTGTGTCATTAAATGTAATCTATTACCAGGGTGCAGAGGATTTTACTTGATCTCACTTCATGCTAAAATCATTAATTCAATCAAATCATCTACAAATGAAAATCAAACTGTTGTTTTCTCTTATTCAACTGATGATTGCTTTGTTTTTTCAGTTTCAAATCGAAAATTGAGTTTGTTACAGAATAAATGGATTAAAATCTTGATTTTAGCATACATTATCATAATCACACAAAGCACAAACCATAATTCAGGAACTGAAAATGTATACCACGATGATGATTATGTCTATAATGATGGGCACGAAATGGGCATGACTGGCAGGTTTATATAATATAATAATAAATGTGGAAAACCACTAGAGTTCTACATTTTATTTGTGTGTTTTCTAAAGAAAAAAAAAAGTTTACTTTTTCATTCAGTTGGATTCGACTTATCCTTTAATAACTCTTCCTCATTCATTTTGTCGAGGTGTTTGTCATTTATTGCCATGTTCATCTACGCTGTAAGTGTGGACATCCATGCAGAAAACCCCCCACTTTGGCATCGTAATTGGTGTTGTCCCTTCATGTCTTTTAATTGGTTAATGTATTATTTGATTAAACATGTAAACCTGAAGGCGTCTGGTGATTATGAGCAACAAACAACTTGACTGTAGAGGTTTGATTTAAAACTCCTGGTTAAAGCTGTACTTATTATCGTAAAACATTAATTTATACCTATATTTTTCCGATATAAGACACTTCAAGCCTGCTCTGATTGTATGAAAGTGTATTGCCACCCTGGAAATAGAGCTTGCTGGATGGAACAACATATGCCTCTCTATCCAGGCAGCACACACTTGTTTACTCTCTGTCAAAGACCAGAGCTGTGAATGAACTTCTATCCAAGTGCTGCTTCACATAGCTTCTAACATGAGGTTACACTGACAGAAACATGATTGGATTGTGGAAGTTGCTCTGTACTCGATCGGTTTGGGGATTTGCGAGGGTTTGTTTGTTTTAGCATGTCAGAGTCATATCCAGGTTGTGAGCTCTACCTGTGGAGTGTGATGTTCAGCCACTATGATCTTTCCATTTCCTTTGGAAGTTTATTTCTACAATTAGAATCAAGTCTGTCCCACATTTTATTCTTATGATATCAGTGCCTGAAGTTGCAGATTACTACTTGGTAAATAAGCTAAATATTCAGAGCTCACAGATCACTGTTAATTATTGCATCCTGAAAGTTCAAATGCTGAAATCGTTTACATCTCAAAAATCACCCTAATCTACAGTGTGACGATTTTGGCCGAAATGCAAAATGTCCTCCACACATTCATCACAAATGTCAAGCAACAGCAACAAGAATGGGCTTAGAGAATTGCACCAATCAGCCAGTGAACCTTTGTCCTTTTGTTGTTATCAGTCTTCGCACCCACAGATTTTATTGCTACAGGCCAGACTGTAAAAGTTCCTTTTACTATTTGAATAAGCTGATGTTGCTTTTTACGGTGGCAATGAGATTTCAGCTCACTGCAACTAAACAAAACATCTGTAAATAGACAAAACACATTTAAATGAAAAAAACATCTTTATCAGTTTCAATCAGAAAACACAACCAAATACAGAAATGTATTGCAAGATCAAAATTGCGTAGTCTGAATTGCTACGTGTGTTGTCAAGTCGGTGAATGTATTTTCTTGAGTTGAAGTGCATCATGGCCACCATATATTTTATATGCATGAGCTACAACCTGATAGAAATACAGTGATTGCATCAGAAATTATAAGGAAAGTAACAAAATGTTATTGTTGTTGTGTTGGCGTGTACTCCAGAACATTTGAAATTAAAGAATCACCATAGGTTTATAAGAATAGTTAAATTTTGGGAAATATTTATATTCACTTTCTTGCCAAGAGTTAAAGAAAAATACAACTCTCATACCTGTATGATAAATATTACGGTAAGCTTAGCTTAGCATAAAGACTGAAAGCAGGGGGAAACAGTTAGCCTGACTGTCTTGAAAGGTACCACAATCAGCCAGGAACCTCTAAAGCTCAACGGTTAATACTTTGTATCTGATTTGTTTAATCCATACTGATACCAAAGTTTGAAAATGTAATATACTTCATTTGGGTCATGTGATGGACTGGCTGCCTGACGACAGGAAGTTATTGTGGCCGCCGGCCAAGAAGTAATCTGGCACCAAACCCACCTTAAAACAACATGTTGCTTCTACACTTTTGATTTTTGCACAGATCTAATAAACGAGAAATAACTTTCAATTGCGACATATTTTTTGTTTTACCTTCAGACAAAGCCAGGCTAGCTGTTTCCCCTATTTCCAGGCCAAGGTAATTGGCTTCTAGCTATAGCTTCTTATTTAGCGTACCGCTCTGAGAGTGATGTTGGTTTTCTCATCTAACTAACTCGAACTAGCATATTTCTGCTGCTCAGTGCATATTTTAAATGTTAGGGGGTTTAAAGTGCACATTTCACAAATGTCTTTAAAAGTCATTACTATTATACTGTAGAACATGATAAATACCACTAATACCTACTGGAAAACTAGGATGAAAGATTTGAATTCAGTACATGCTGCCCAAAGTTATCATTTCATGTAGAACATTCATGGAGAGATACTTTTCCGGGACAGGGGAGTGGACATGGGAGTGACAAATCTTGCTAGATAGCTCTTGCCTGTGATCCTTATCTGATCTGCTGTATCTGACGAGATGACACGTCTTATCACACAGAGCAAGACCAAACAGTAGGCTTTGTGAGTGGGGGTATGCTTCATCCATCAATATTGGCATCTTTTTGTACTTGAACTCCAGCGGAACTGCTGAATTCAGGCAAGTTAGTCACACAAATACTGTAAGTAAACCTGTGGGGTAAAGCCTGTATTGATAGACAAGAAAATTAGACAAAAGCAGAGGTCAATGCAGTATTTAAACCTATTATTATATGTTCTATATATATTGTTTTTCTACAAAATCTCCGCTTGTTTACTTGGGGAAAATCTTGGGGAAATAAATGAATATTAAACAACAGCGTATTTGAAAGGCAAAGAAGTTTTGGAAGTAAGACATTGATCTCTCTCTGCTTTCCTAGAATGTATGCAGCACTCTGTGGTGCACCGTGGGAACGACCTGCCACTCAAAGCTGGACGGGGCTGTGGACGGGACCAGTTGTGGTGAGAACAAGGTAAGTGTTCCATTTCATGAGCATGAATGACAGGGACGAGAAGCAGGGACTGAGATGACAGTGCTGATTTTGTTGTTGGCAACCATCAGTGTTTGATTTCTAAAGAAAGGGACTTTAGTTCATGGGAGTCTTTGCTTTGCAGCATTTATCTTTGCGAGTTGCATGCGACTAAGAGTTAACGGGTGCAAACGGGGATGGCAAATATCACCCAGCAAATACAGTAGGCTTTGTTTGTCACAGACTGTTGTGTGACCATGTTACTTAATTTAAAATAATAAATCAAACTTAAAGATAATGATTGTGGCATTAGATTGGTGTACAGAAAACACACACTATGAGTGCCTACTGTAACACCACAAACCACCATGAAACATTATTTCTGGCAAAGCAATTAGTTAACAGATTTCTGGTTTTTACCCAGGAAATTGTTTAGCAGAGATTGTACTATGAATGTTGATCTATTCTGTACACACAACATGTATTGCATGTCTGTCTGTTTTGTTGCACTTACTAAAATTCACTAAAAGTCACCCGTATCCTGACCTGACACAATCTTGTCTCATTGTTAATTTAATAAATGACAAAGTTGCAGTCATTAAATAGTTAAATAGGCATTTGTTGTGTTTAAGGGCACCTCCACTCGCTCCCCTAAAAGTTGCTTTATTTCATAAAAGTGTATTATTTTTTACTATGTTAACAGGGGTGGACTTGATTTGGCCCACCTCCAACATACAACACGAGCCAACGTGCATTAGAAAACCCAACTAGAATGAAAATAACAGAAAAAAAGACCATGAAATGGACCTGATAAAACTTCAATATCTTCTCAGCTATCATGGAAAGAAAAAATATATATGCAGTGATTTACCGAGTGGATTGGCCGCAACTATAGCGATGCTACATTCATTTCCTGTCAAGTCAGAACAAGAAGCTGACAGTATGTGTTCATTTATTTACTTATATAAATGTTGCTTATTTTTTTACCAGTGGTGTTTCAGTGGAGAGTGTGTAGCAGCTGGATATCAGCCAGAGAGTGTAAATGGTGGCTGGGCATCGTGGAGCGAGTGGTCGGCCTGCTCAAGGACGTGTGGGGCTGGAGTCCAGAGTGCCTACAGAGACTGTGATAACCCGGTGTAAGTTTTACCTTTCAGCCCAAAATATTTCAAGACGTTTTCTTGTTTGTGACGTTTACAATTAGATTAGTAGCTTACTTTGCTGCGTGTCGCGGGGGCCGGCGCCCGCGCCCCCCCGCCGCAGCGCTGGGGGGGATAGTTAGAGGAGTGAGACTGAAAAGCAAAAAAAA
>JAVQJL010035912.1:0-34503 GCA_036024295.1 Nannoperca obscura
GGCGAGAGATAGAGAGAGAGAGAGAGAGAGAGAGAGAGAGAGAGAGAGAGAGAGAGAGAGAGAGAGAGAGAGAGAGAGAGAGAGAGAGAGAGTCGGGTTAAATCTCTCCATGTGAGTAAGCTTGTTGCTCAGGTGGAAATAATTGTTCCGTGACAAATTCATGAAAAGTTTTCCTGAAACAGTGAGATGTGGAACTTTTCTTTGTCAAACTGTTTAACAGCACCTATTTTTCCCCGCAGCCAGGCATTCAGATGCTCGACAGCTCACCCGACAGGATGACTGCACCTATCCCTGCCCCCTCTGGGAGGAAGGATGTGGGTTCAGCTTTTAGTCGTCTCCCTGACGGCCCCATGTGCTAATACTGCTGTCATGTCCTGGGGAGAGAGAAGACTAATTACTGACTGCTCAGTCTTCTTGCCAGTCCCCCTTGGAGAACCATACACTGTTGATTGGACGACAACTCCAAAGGGAGCTGCACTGTGGATGAGACTGACCTTTACCTCATGTAAACAGCATTACACATCAAAAGGAATCTTTTATTTCTCATTTCTCTTATTGCAACTCCATTTCACAACATCATTGTTTACAACAATACTCCACTGTATCTGCATGATTTAAGGCAAGTTATCTTGAATAAATGTAAATAACCCCTTGTATAGGAAAACAGTTTGGCTAAGCAGCGACATTTTCTGTGGGCCAACTTTACACTTTGTCTTGTTCTAATAGATTTCAAAATGCAATTATTTTGGTTTCTCGGTCTGAATAATATATGTATAATCCTACTAAATATATTCATATCTGGCTGCATTAATCTAGTATCCTGGTATTCATCATGATATGTTTACATGGAACATCAGAAACCTGGTTATTCCTATCCCTGACAGTCTCCAGGTTTCTGAATATCTCTGTGCAGTTGTGTCTTGAGAAAGCTGGATAAGGTGTTTAGATGCCAGAGTGTCCTGGTTTCTTTCAGAGTACTCCAGGTAGCACATCCAGGTTTCTGAAACCAGGATATGACCAAAACTTGATCATAACCAGGATACTTGTGTGCATGTAAATGCACTCAATGCCAACATGCTGATGTTTAGCAGGTATAATGTTTTACATGTTCAAAATCTTAGCAAATGTTTGGATACAATCATGCTAAAGTAAAATTTTAAAGAGATTAAGATCTAAAAATACAGCTGAGGCTGATGGTCATTAGTTTTGGTATTTGATTATAAACCAATTAGACAAATTAACATTTGATAGATGAAAGATTAGGTGATCACCGAAGTGCTTACAATTTACGATGAATGTCTGTACCAAAGTTTGTATTAATCCGTCCAATAGATGTTGAGATATTTCCCTAAAAGCCAAAAATATCATCCTGCTGGCAGTAGAGGAAAGGTCAACAGATCACCGGTCAGTAGGTTTCATCCTCTGGGGACCATGGACGTCTGCACAAAATGTCATGGCAATCCATCCAAGTTGTTGAGATATTTGAGTCTGGATCAAAGTGGTGGACTAACCGACAGACGTCTCTATCCATAGAGGCATTTCGCTAGCGTGGCTAAAAATGTACTTTCTCTGTCGTATTCAGCCTCTTTGCTTCCTTTCAGGTACTTTGCTTTAATACTGACTTGCTCATCATTAAACAGCTGAGGTAAAATGCATTCAGTATATAATGCTGGAACTCAATTGTGTTATTAAGCCTGGACATCACAACACCCAAAGAAGGTCATTTTGGGGAGCAGTTCAGTGGTTTAACTGTTTGGACATTTTTATTGATGGAGTTATGGTACATTTTATCGCCTGTCCTTGAAGCACATGGTTGTCTGAAGGTTAAATGCCTTTGCCGTAGGCAGTCAGAAATCTTCCTCCATCACACAGCTCCAAATCTGCTGCTCCTTCATTGGTGTTTTAAATTGCGAGTCAGTGTTGCATCAGACACAGATCTCTTGACTTGTGTACAAGAAAATATGACCATGAAAATAATGAACAAATATATTTATTCAATTCCAGTTTATTAAATAAAATGATATTTGTGGAATCAGTTTTTAAATTAAGCTACATTTAAAAAGTGGCTGTTAGGTGACATGATTGTTTATCAAAGTCATCTTCACATTTTAGTAAGAACATTTGTCCAAACTAATGGAAAATATTGTTTACACAATATGTGATATTTCTTTAAGACTGCATATACACAGGCACACTCAATCAACTATGCTAACATACAGTAAGTATGTTAAAAAAAACTGCTGCAATACTGCGTAATGCAAAGCTTACTGCGCCTATATCCTGAGAATCATTAAAAACAAAAAACAAAGGCTAAATGCTCAGTTTTGGCTTAAGATATACATGTTATTATTCTTTGGTCATATTCTTCAAGTGAATATTCAGATCATCAGTGAAATACGTTTTAGAGAGGATTAAAAATGAAGACTTGTCTAAGCCTCATCAGGACTGGCAGGAACGCCGGCAAGAGCCGAGATGAGCCTCTCGAACACGCGGATGCCTTTCAGGAAGACGTGCTCATTCAGATACTCGTTGTGATCGTGCAGCAGGATTGGTGTCTTGTTCATTGGGGAAAAACCGATAGCAGGGATACCCACCTGGATTCAACAAACAAACCTATTACCGGACACAGAACTGAAGAAACAGAATAGCTTTCGCCCAACAATGTCACATGTCGTGATAAATCAATGAATAAAAAATGAAGCTGAATGACTTTTCCCCCTTGTTGTTCCATCATACTTACAGCTCGGATAAAACGGCTATCTGTGGCAGCTGGAAATATCTCCTTTTCCAGAGTCATGTTCCTACAGCGAAGATATGGACATGAGACTTAGTTTTCATGATAGATTCAGTACAGTCCTACAGTACCTTTGTGCTTTTGTCGGCTACGGTTATTTGGATAAAGTGCTAGAGCCTCTGTTAGACAGTGTTAGACAGGCCAAAAGGTCCTATATACATTTCCAGTAGAATACATAGTGAATGAAAAATCTGCTTTTCTTCACATGCTGAGACAAATAACTGTAGACAGGACAGACAATGCAGTTCTTTCTAAACACGAGAAGAGGATTGTGGGAGCTGTGTGAATATTTGCAGCTTAGGTGTGAAACCTCATGGAGCGAAAATGCATTCAAAGAGTTGTGTAAGTAAAAATAGAGGATACAAAAATCTTCTTTCATGATCCACTAAAACAGTAGGCAAAATGTTTATTCTCCAGTGTTTGATTGCTCATCTACTGTAAACAGAGGTAAAGTCTCTGTTGTTCACACAGTAACATTACTCAGAAATGTGCTTAAACACACTGATTGAGGACATTGAAACATAAACTAATTTCCCCCGTGTTGAATTAGATACATTGGTAGATGGAGATGGAGATGGAGATGAAGACATAATTGAGGTTAAAGTTGTCACAATTGTAGCTTTTACTTGCTTTTATTTAGTGGGTAGTGTCAACAGGAAAGTATATTTGTGTAAAAGGTCTTTACACAGCTTCTGACACCTGACTGCCTTATATTTGCCTCTGTACTCTAACACACAAAATAAAAAAGGTAAAAGTATTAGTGTGGACAGTGTACTCACATTGCCTTGCAGGTTGAACTGAAGGCGCTCCACCAAGGATCATTCTCCTCGGTCGAAGTCTTATTCTGGTTCATATGTTTCTGCAATGGATGTCAGCTAATTAAATCTATTTGACAACACGAACAAACAACAGGAACTGAGTGCGTGTGCACTGACCTGAGCAAATTCAAAAGTGACATCTTCTCCTGCTTCTTTACACCATTTTTTGATCTGTCTTTCAAATTCCTGGTAGGATAATAAATATTTTGAAGTTAGTGCAGAGTTAACATTGAGCTGGAGGTCATGCCACATCGACACATCTGCCTCTAGATCAGACGTCTTCAAGACTACATGAGCAGGTAAGTCACGCAAACTCAATGTGCAGACAAACATTCACACTCATACAGACGTGCACGCTTACACACCTGTAGATTTACTGTAGGTGGTATTCTTAGGTCAAAGCTGACGTCCATTTCGGCTGGGATGATGTTGTAGGCCACGCCTCCTTTGACCATGGTCATATTCACTGTGGTGACATCACCCAGCGTGAAACACTCACTGGTATTTAGCCTGAAATACACACATTGTGGTAAATAAAATACTGTAATTACAATGCAGTTACATTGTAATCAAATTTAAAGTAGAACTGCATTTTTGCAAGGCCAACACTGAAAACTAAACTTGACATTTAATCAAAGAAATCTTCATTAAATCGGCTATTCTTGGTACAAAAGAACTGATTAGCAACTTAGCCCCCTAGCATTTCTTTTAAATAGCCAGGAGCCAAATTCATGAAATGTCTTCTAACCTATTTCAAGTCCATGATTATCTAATAATTACTTTGAAAGTTTCCAGGTGAGAATTGTGTAATTTGGTAGTAATTAAAGAAAATAGAGAGGCAAACTGGTATTTTAGTTTACAATTGCCAAGGACGTTTCCAGGACAAATGTATGTCACTATAACAACATTAAAGCATTAACATGCATAATAATAAGATAAACCATGTGTCCCTGTACTATAAAAGTCTAACTATTAAAAAAAAACCAGATCTATTTTAATTCCGACCTTACAAGATTTCTTATTGAAAACAGGCTTATTTTTTTAGGTATCTGTGAAACATCTGTGAACATTCACAAAAGTGATTAACACACAACCTGCATAATAACATAATAACCTCATTTTTAGTCTCATTATTCTGTTATATGTACTTTAGCACAGGTGGCAGGTTATTGCCTCGACAGGGTAGTCCATAAATCAGGGCTGCACACATTCTTGAGCTTTGAACTTGAGTGCAGCATTTTTACTGTACACATGGTTCATTAAAACATCTCAGTAGCATTACACTTGGAGGAAATAGCCATAAACAGACTCACAAGCCTTTTAGAGCAACTCTTACACAGCTGGAATAGTAAATAATAATAATAGTCAAAGCATAAATTGTACAGCTCTTGGGAGATGCTTTCAGCATATTATTTGTATTTACTGTGAAGAGCTGCACAGACGGAACTTTCATACTGAGACTTTGTGAAGGAGCCTTAAATCTCACATTTGGAGAATAACTGCACAAAGGAGATCAAGTGCTGTGTTATAAATATGCTGTGATTAAGAAATTATCACCCCCAACTTACTCCGGAGTATGTATTAATGAGAAAATGTATTGCCATGTACATTCTGTAATAAATGAAGATGTCAATCTCACCTGTGTTTCTCCTTCTCTCTGAAGTCCAGGAAGGAGTTCATGACATGACGCTGAGAAAAGGCAGTACAGTCACTGACAATGTCCTTCTCGGCCCTTGTAAGAACAGGTCTTTATTATTTAACAATGTTATTAACTTGTTGCATGACATTTGAGACTTACCAGCTTCTCAGCAGCTGTGTTCTCCACAAACCTAGACCCATGACCTGGACTGCCTGGGCAGTGAACCGTAATCCCTGGAAAGAAGAAGTCATTCTGCTTGAATAAAGATCGACTTCATCATCCTTCAAAAATCTTGGAATCTGATACAGTGGTGGAAGTCTTTTACTGTAAATGTATTTTATACTCACACCAGGGGTTCCTCTCTCCATAAAACACAGTGAAGGCCTCGCCCGGGTTGGCCAGGCCTACAGAACACACGCAGACAAATAAGACAACCTTTAACATTCAATGTTAGTTTAGTGCATTACGATAACTATGAAAAGGACAAACTGTGGAGCAATGGACAGAAGTTGATTATGTACGAATTAGCAACTACACTGCAGGAGGATTTATGAACCTCCACAACCAGAGACTCAATTTCAGCACACATTTGTCTTTGGCTTCAAAAGCAATAAGGGTAATGAGGCACATTGGGTAATATAATACTAATGAAATATGTGGTTGTCAAACTTTCACCCTAATGGCCTCCATGCACTCTCCCCAACTCTGTGCCCATTAGATCAAATCAAATATTACATCACTATGCAGGCAGGCTAGTTTTGGACACAGCACACATTAGCCTAGAGATGGACAATATATTGATCAAACATAGACCTAAACGTCTTATTACGTTGTCTTAATGACATCTAACCATTGGTTTAAGATTCCAATGACCTCACAGTAAAGTCTGTAAGTGGTCACACTGCAATCAGTTAAGACAAACATCACAAGTGACCATTCTCAACCAAGGAAACAGAAACATCACTGTTTGTTGTGGGGAACCCCATGACCATGAGCTGCAATGTGAGACCTTTGTTGCATCTCTCTCTCCCTCATTTCCTGTCCCCTCTCCACTGTCTTTTAAAAAAAGGTAATTATCATTTTTCGAAGCAAATGTGACAAATTATTATTATATAGACTTATATAATACCTTATAGTCATATCATCCAGCCCTACTTTAATCAGAATTAATAACCCAGAAGAAAGTGATTACGCGTGACAACATGTCTTAATATGGGAATAAGATGGAGGTAAAATGACGCCACAACATGAAGTGAAGAAATGTTTCCATCTTCTAATCCCACATTATACCGAATACTAATTTCACCAGTGACTTACTGGGAATGTAGCATGAAGCAAATGTGTTGTTGCTATGGTAACCTGCAGTTTAATATACTGTACCTTGCACAATGATCTAGAGTGATAATTATATTATTGGCAGAAATGTTTTGAGGTGTCAAGATGTACAATTTTAAAAACAACTGCCAACTAAACAGAAAACTTAATTTTCCCTGATGATGGTATAAAATCAATAACTGACCCCAGTTTTAACTTATTAAGTAACTGATTGGCGTTCAGTGTTCAGGTTCTTATTCATTCACTTTAAAAAGATGTTGCAAACAACAAAGTTATTTATTTACCTTCATCAAGCGCAAAGCCAATGTTTAATTTTTGGAACTCTGGATGTTTCACAAATGTTTCCATTCCCTTGTGACCTCCAACTTCTTCATCTAAAGAAAAGAGAGAAAATGTTATAATTTAGTTATTAATGTAATATTTTCATTTGCGAAAATGCACAAAGCTGGCAAGCATTTAGCTTAACCTCTGCTAAACAAGTGCATAGATTTGGAGAACAGATTACATTCTAATTAAAGGCTCTGACACCCAAACAAGTGTTTTCAATCATTGTGGCTGATCAGACTGGATTGTGCTGGTTATGGTTTCCAGTCCTTTTCAATGAGGTAGACAAAACAGCATATACCACTTGTTCTTGAATCGAAGGCTTTGTGCGGTAAATAGACAGAACATCACATGTACCAGTCTCCTAAACAACACATATTTACCTCATATTAAATATGACTTGTAGTGGTTGAATCTAAATGGTCATGTACTGTCATTACCAATTCTTACAAGTTGTAAATAGATTAAAGTTCATAGTTTTTTTTTTATTATCAGCCGATCATACCTGCCATCTCACACACAAGGGGCACACTGGAGGACACTTCTACTGAAGCCCGAACGAGGGGCAAATTCAAGCATGCGTTTCCTGTTTCGACGCAATCTCCAGCCAAAGCCGATGGACTCACTGGTCAGAGTTTGAAACCTCGAATGTGCTCGGTTGGCCGACAGAAAGTTATTTTTCCAGTGTGTTTATTACCATGTTTAGTACATTATCACACTACCAGATAACAAAATGTAGTGTCGCTTTCACTGACTGTTAAGTTTATGATCGCTCTGATCATAAACACTCTCTCGCTCTCTGTATATATTTATTTATTTATTTGTTACCCATATCAGAAGAACCATGAAATCGAGTTCTCTTTCAGGGCTACCAGCAGGACGAGTGAGGGAGGTGTCAGTCAACCACAGTCTGAACACGCCTTCAATCTCTTGAGATCTAATCAGGCAAAATAAGTGAAAACAGCTGTGTGGGATGACCATGGGCGTGTAGACAGACTACAAATAGATATCTTACCAGGAACAAACATTAAGTGCACAGTGCGCATCAGTTTCCGTCCCTCTGCCTTCAGTCTTCTGATTGCCTGGATGAACCTGCAAAGAACAAAAGAAGACATGGCTGAGTGATGACAGGAATAATAAATGGAGTCTGAACTGACAGTGTGCAGGATGAGGGTGTTTAAACAGGTGTTTCACATCAAGTGAAGATCACAACAACACTAGAGCACAAATCCTATTTAGCAAAAGTTATCAAGGCAGTTTATACCCACTGTATAGTTACACATTTCATGTCCTGTGATCCCCGAGCATAAATGTTGCCCTCTGCATCTTTGAAAGCACTGAAAGCATCGTATTTCCAATGTTCCTGGAGAAGAGATTGATATCACATCTATTTTTTTCCCACGTATATTACACATAATAACAGGATTGTAACGCCGTCAACAGAAACCGATGCCATACCTGGAAAACAGGTACAACATCTGTGTGGGAATTCAGTAAGATGGATTTCAAGGTCGGGTCCGTCCCTTCCCATGTCATGATGGACACAACTCTGCCTGGAAAAACCTGAAGGGAGAGGGAACGAAAAATAAAGCCCACGGATTCCTTTCAAAGGAAGTATTGCTAGTGTATTAATAGCATGTAAACAAATGTTTGCTACATGGATTAAATTACCATCACTGACACACACCTCAATCTTTTTCATGGGTAGCCCAAGCTCCTCCGCGATTCTGTCCAGGAACCGAAGAGCAGCATCTGTAAATGAATTAACAGATAGCAGAACAGCCTGTTTAAATATTAATAATTGTGTAAAATGTCTCCAAACACTAGACAGTCATAAATCCCGCTGCTGCTAGTTGTGGCAGTTCTGTTAGGCTTCTGTAATGTCTTAGAAAAACATAACCAAAAATATCTCATCACCTATTCATTTATTACACAGCCATTATCCTCAGCTCTCACTACAATCTCACCGTTGGAAGATTTGGGATCCCATTCTTTTGGTCAGGGGCAAAGTTTAGTTTTAGTTTTTATTTGACCACAGGTGAGGGTCAACAACAGGTTGTGACCAGATAAATAAGAGCCTTGTTCAGCAGTTAAGCTTTCTTTGTAGAAGACTACAAGCTTCATACATAACTGGAAGTATTTAATGTCTAACAAACACAGATAAGAATTGGACTTTGATCAATCAAAGCACATAAGATAACTCATGCGATACAGGTGATATATGTTGGGCATCATCAGTCAACTGTTTTGACTCTGACCCCTAACAAACTAGGTTAGACCCACAAAATGCCCCCCCCCCCAAAAAAAAATCAAATTGTGACATTTCCAAAGGTCATGACTTAATTTCAGCGTATTGAGATGGAGATATCTCACCATAGTCAGGGTCTGGGTGGACAGTTTTTACACGGAGGTACTCTCTGAACAGACTCACAGAGGGGTCCTCTCCCTCAGGAAAGCTCTTTCCGCCTCCAACACTTGGGCCGTCTTTGTCAGGCAGCATGGTGTGATTTATTTATTTACTTACTTACTCCTCTGAGGACACAGAGAGAATACCATTAAAATAAAAACACGACGTATGACAACCAAGCATAACACCCTTAGGTGCCAGGAAATGTCTAATCATTGCATCTGGCAGTGCTAAAGAGCAAAACAACGTACTGTGATATTAGCCAACGCTAAATCCACTTATAGCTGTTTACCGTCGGGTGCCAGGCCAGCAGCCTGACATATAACATTACAGTTAGCTGATGAATACACCGCCGCTGTGGGACCAAGTTTACCGTATGCTAAAATAGCTAGCTAGCTTTATTCTCTCTTTAGCAATAATAGAAAATTTGGCTGCTGGTTAACCAACTAAGACTGGTGGTATTAAACAAGGAGTACAGGACAGAGAAACAACATAGATATATATAATTGTTGTTGATGTTGTTTTGCTAGTTATTACTCAAGGTACTCACCCCGTGCAGTCCACTTGCTCCGTGTGTCAGCCGATTTGTCATGCTCCTGCCCTTCACAATAAAAGACCCACCGGAAACTCTACTTGTCAGCATGCTAACTGAACGTTCAACAAACGAGGCATTAACACAAAAAATATATTATTTCAGAAGAAATATGTTTTTGCTTGGGAACATTGTGTGTGTGGCATGACCAAGCAAACTGCAAAAAGTCTCAGCACTGAAAATAAAATGATTTGATTTCATTATATAGGCTACGGCATGGTTTCAAGAAGTAATCTAAAACTGTAAAATGTTAACCAGTTATTTTTAATAGTCAGCCATGCATCGGTGTTTGTGTGTAACATGAATTGTCTCTATAATGTAATTGCTGGATAAATTCCGGCACATACTTCTTCCCAACTCTTCTTCTTTGTCACAACTACAGTTTGCCACTTTGTTCAGGTCACAAATGTAAAAAACTGTGGTTACAAAACAGTAATGAGGTGCAACTTAATCTTTACAACAACCAACATTGGTACTGTAAAAGGTGTACTTCTGCACTTAATTTCCTACAGACTCTTAGTTATTTAAAAACAAACAATACACACAGAGTATCAAAAAGAATTGTACTTCTGCAAAAGCAAATGTTAGCCAATTTTCAACACTGCTAAAAATGCAAATGATGGTAGTAAAGAAATTGTGTCAGTAATTCAGAACTTTCCCAAGAGTCTGCAGAAGCCAGCACTATAATAACTTTCCAAACAGCAAGTTATATGTAAATACATCAAAGTAACCTTTAGTTCCCAAAACATATTTTATAAACTGAAACATACAAAACACTAATTCTTAGTTTTTATTTTAAGCTATGCATATCTCTTATTTTTATTTATTTATTCATATAAATTTATCATCATAATATAAACAGATTTGAGCTACTTATTTGTCATTTTATTGTTAATTTTCTTCTATACATTTTTTTTATTACATTGTGTATCAATGCTATTTGCTTATGTTGAGAACAGCATGTGTTTTCTTGGAAGCTGGAATGGTTACCAGATCTTAACATACAAATCTGTTTGTCAAAGGTGAAGCGAACAGAAGCTATTTAAACACAGGCACCTGCTACATCTGCATATATACAGCAACCTACATGTCACCTACAAAAATGGTAACAGTGAAGCAAACACATTCCATGTTTTTTACATGCAAAGAGAGACATGAAACAAAACTCACCACGACAAGTCTGGAGCTATTTTTTACAACTAGCTGAGCTGAACTACTCTGGTATGTTTAAGTGACACTCTGTAAACTGAACATTTTGGAAACATCTGAAATACTGTTAACTGTCATATTGTTAACAGAATGACATTATGATCATTCTGATAATTATTAATATTTTTTAGCAAAATTGTCACCACACTAAACGACTGATTAGATGACTGGTGTTCCTCCTCGTTCCCATCTGTCTACATCCTCTTGCTCTGCTCACTTCACTTTGCTGAGGAAGTCGATCAATCCTTGGTGAAATTCTCTGGGTTTGTCCATGTAGCAGGCGTGGCGAGCTCCCTCTAACTTCAGCACAAAGTGATGTGGAAGTTGTATGAGGTTCTTGTGGGACTGGGCACCCAGATTTGTGTCCAGGGCTCCAAACACAATCAGAGTTGGAGTCTGAAAAGCACACAGTGAGAATTTAAATGGAGACTTGTATCAACATATGGCTTTGTAAAAATACACACAGACTCCAGATATACGTATGGAGTACACCTACTGTTGATGGCTAAATTGTTGCTGGCCTGTCGTATACGTACTGAAGACACATTTTAAAAAGGTCCAAAGTGACCAGACATCATAATGCAAAAAAAATACACCACGTTGGGCTAACTTTCAAATACGGCTGCAACTTATGATTTTATTCCCCACTTTCAGTTAATCTATTTATGTTCAATCAATCATTCAGTTAATAAAAACATAAAATAACAAAAATAACAAATGGCAATCATGTTACAAAAGGCTATGGTAATATCAGAGATGCTTATTTTATCTAGCCAGTCAGCAGAAATCATTGACATTAATAAAGTTATAACCAGCAAAAGTTTTTTTTATTTTAACTTGATAAATGACCAAAAGTGTCAAAATTACACTTTGTGGTTTAATAGAGGGTATTTCTTTGCCTGGCACAGAAACTTGGTTACTGGAGGTTACAGGGCCCGGCCCCATCTAACTCTAACCAAGTGTATTTCCCAAAATGTTGTACTATTCCTTTAAAATGACAAACGAAGTGACACAAAGCAAACCTGGGACAAGGAAGTATTCCATCACTGGAGCAAAATTAAAGTTACCATGTGTGGTCTGCTGTGTGCGCTGTACTAAATGGGTAATTGAAGATTACATGTTGCATACAACCAGTCTAATACGGGCGTAGAGCTCACATTTGCACTGGTGCCCCCTAGTAGGTTTAATCTAGCCATGCCTCACTGGTGTGTAGTCCACATTATGGGACCCATCATCCAACCACCACTCCAATGTCAAGAGAGACACCAGTGAAGTTTGTTTAACACACAACTAACGGTACGATTCCATTATGTCTGTTGTTTCCATCTGAATATACCTGAATAGTTTGGTACTGCTGTGGTGTGTAACTTCGGGTACCGACTGGTGCTATGGGAATGAAGCCATGTAGCTGAGCGCTGTTCTTCATGAGGAAGGGGATGGAGTAATGTCCACTCATGGAGGGGCTCAAAAGCACAGCTGCCCTGACACCCAAAGACTCCATAAACCTTGAAAGGAGGTCCACACGATTCTGGTCGGTCTTCAGAGCATCGGAGTCCGGCGATTTGCCGTACCCTCCAAGAAGAAGAAGAATTTATACCAACTGTATGGCACACATAGCAACCAAGCAAGTGACAAAGTCTGAACACTGTAACCCAGTACACCCACACAACGATAACACATCAGTTTTCATATATTGCTAAGATAAAATGTAGAAATATGTAAATTGTTAGTTTTTTCATCTCAGTGTTGGGAAGCTAGCTTCCCATGTGCCCTGTTCAGAACACACCTAGTAAGAAAACGACTACAATTAGATTAGGGATAAACAAACAAACAAACAAACAAACAAAATTCTCTGTATATATTTGACATAATCCTGCTCTCAAAATTTATTTTGGCTCCTCTAATCAATTTTTTAAAAATCACGACGAAAGGTTGTGTATAATCCCGTTTTAAATGATATAATTATTATTTTAACTACGGATTATGTGCCTACCTGGCAGGTCCATCGCTAAGGCCTGATATCCATTAGTTGCCAGAAGGGCCATCGTACCAAGGTCTTCCCAGGTTTTGGATGTGAAGGCCTGGCCATGCAGAAGGACCACTTGCAGCCTGCAAAGAGAACTCATTTTGTTTTCACATGACTTCTTAACAGTAGCCTTCTCAAGATTTTATAACTAGCACAGTCCTGGCAAATATAGCATGTTAGAACAGGGCTGCCTTTGTTTGTAGGCATGTCAACAGACCATCCTCATTGTCTAGTGTGTTCACTCTCTCAGATTAATGGTATTGAATTAATAGTCACGAGGACAAAGCACATCATCTCCCAAAACTCACCTTGGTAATATCTGTCGTCCAGCCCCATCAACAGGTAATGCTTCTCTGAAGAACAGTGGGGGGTCTCCCGGTAGCTGTCCAGTGCGAATAGACACGTTGATTGTTGGTAGAGGAGGGGGGGGGGTGGCCATCAGCCCCATTCTTTGAGCTTCAAGAGACGGCTCCATGCTGCCCTGGCGAATGGATGGCAGCAGCAGGTAGAGCAGCAACGTGGCCAACAACACCAGGCCCAGAACAACAAGACGATTACGCAAGAAATTCATTTCGTCAAGATCAACGATCTGGGAAAAGTGGTAGACAGTGCATTGGCTGAAAGCCCATCATTTAGATACTATTCATTTGACAGTGTGCAAAGACATTGACATTCTAATCCATCAAGGCAACTGGGGTTCAAGCTATGGCTTTGTCTTAATTTTTAGTATTCAGTCACAAATAAGATCCAGCTTGCAAAAGAAACCTTGCTGTTTCTTAAAGATTACTGCAGGACAGTTCTACCTTGATTAAGTGAACAGGAATAGTTTTAAATTCTGCATGTGCATCTGAGAAAGAGAATATTTGCTTGAAAGTGAAGGCTTCACTGTACAGTTTGGCTCTGAGCAAATAAGGTAATACATGCAAATTGTCAAACAACATCAATTTGGACACAGCATTAAGTCAACCTGCACTGTACCGTGGTTGTTGATCAGGTAAATATGGTTTGACAATTTAGGACTGAATGTGCCTGTGATACATGTTGAATATATAACACAAAATCAAAGAGATGTGTTCAGTTAAATAACAGTTAACCTCACAGAATTAAGGACGAAAAACCTGTAGTAATGAGACCAGTGTAATTTAGTCAAAATATGCAAGAAAGCTAACATTAGCTCGAAATCTCGCTCTTCTACTAGCTAAATCTCTGTACAACGGGTCGCTGTAGGAGAAAGGATGCATTGCGGATGCACCACCAGAGGAAAACATACCAACACAGAGGAGATACTTGTTAAGACACGTTCACTGACAGAAGGATGAAGCTGCCTGGTTTATCGTCATCGTCTTCTGCCTTGCCGGTTGCCAGTGATGGGAAACGTTGCCGAAAGGCTACGGGTCGTGAGAAATCGTGCAGCTAGTCTGACGCTAGCTAGACATTGTTTTACCAAAAAGACACTACCTTTTCAGTCACCGTTCCTCGGGCACAATAGTTTCCTTCAACCAAAAGTAAAGATTAGATAGAAGCAGTCACACGAGAAAGACGAGGAATGCAAGGAGAGTTTGATGAATGTGTTCTTGTTAGCTATATATGAAATCTCCAACGGTCTAAAGCGTCTGTTCCTCGTCGGAGCACATTACGAGCTGCACAAAACAACACTAAGCAACCAATACGTAATTTCCTGCTGAAACTGAAGCGTCTGATGTCACTTAAAATTACTAGTGTAGTGCCCGTACTGTTTTTGAAATGTTCTTCTCTTTTTCTTTAACATTTACTTGCTTTAATATCCATGTGAAGTTCCTTATATCCTGTTTTCTCCTGTATCTGTGTTGTAAAATGCATACATTAGTCTGAGTCCGCAAAGTATACAAACGACACAGCAAAGTATTTTTGCACAAATAGTAGACCTGTATACTCCAACATTCAAAGACCCCCGCAGTATGTGTATAGTAAGCAAACAATGTCCCTGCTGACGATGTCCCTGAAGAAGCAGCATGTTTTTTCTGCTTATGGTTAGGAGAAAAAAAAATACAGAAACAGAAAAATGACTTTTAAATTACTTTAATATTGAAATCCTCCGGTGTAAAAGGTGAATATGAAATGTTAAATATAAAACATTAAAATCCTATGCAAACCTTTCATTTTTTCAGATTTTGTTTTGAACAACACAATCAAAACACTTTGGTAAAATAAGGCTTTTAAATTAAGGTAATGAAACAAATTGAAAAAAAGCGGATTCTAAAACAGAGAGGTTGAGCGCCGCAATAGTAAAAATAGCAACGCCAAACAAAAGTTATTAATGAAATTGCGGGATGAACAATAAGACATCATGTCCAATTAAAAATCACACATCAGTCAAATCTGCTTTCTTTATTCAGCAGTTTTTGCTCTCACTCTCTCTTACCTCTTTAAAGAAAATGGCAGACTAAATAAAACGTTAAAGTTAAAGGCCAGGGATGGTATAACAATCACAACACTACTTTCTATTCAGACACAATTCACAGTGAATACATCTTTTTCACAACACACTCAATGGAAAGACAATGTATTGACTATATTCCTTACAGGCTTCTGTATCCAGCAATAGAAGCCAGTTCACCTCGTGTACATGAATTAAAGCTAGATACACCTTAACAGAAAATTTGTTGTTAGTTAAAGTGCAGAATTGCAAAAGTTTGCAGTATAAATAAAAATGTCTTACAATACTGTTAGTGTGATTCTCCATTCTTTAGTTGAAAAAATTACGTAAAACCTACACCTGCCCATTGGTATCATAACTCATTTTAGGTAGGTACATACTTGTTGGAACCACCGTACAGAATAAATACTGAAGCTACTGTATACATATGAAACTACTCAGCTAGCTTCAGTCTAGCAAATATATTTACTTTGCTATGAAGATGTAGCTACAGTAGTTACTAATCAACAGTGTCACTGGAAGGAACCCCAACACAAGCTGCAGTGCAAGCCAGTCAAACTACACAACAGAGAAAAATCAACACTGATAATTGTGTATAGAGCCCAGGCAATATTGGATTTCTGAGGCTGATTAGATATTTGAGTTTAAGAAAAATCTAATCTGATAACAGTACATCAGCCAATAGTCAACTTTTTTAAACAAACGTTTAAAAAAATGTCCCTTACTTTGGTTACTAAAGAATTGGAGACAAGACCTTTTATAATGAAAAATAAACATTTTTGGCATTTCTGTAATAACATTTGTTGTTACTTATCAGCCGTTAAATACACTCATACCAGAACATCTGGAACAAGTTGAAATCGGCCATGATTAGCTGGATTTACACTGCTAGTGTTCGAAAATCATCTTGTCTGTTTTCATAAAATAATAATTTGCTAACAAATAGAAACACTGAGCTTCTTTACAGGTCTGTCCACCCTTTCCTTTTATATACATGTTCCTTATTAATTAAAAATCAAAACAAACTGGTAGGCATATGGAGTTAATATCGCTATAAAGCACGGTGCCCTGGGGTGGGCTGAGATGAACACTGCTGTGAAAACCTCAATCACAACTTGTAAACAAAGGCAACCATATAAAAAAGCACTTCGTAGCACAGTTGAGGCACAATTCTGACCTGAAACAGGCAGGTCCAGCCATGTTGTTTCTATAAGCCAAAGATAACCAAAGATATTTAAGGCTCAATTTGTCCTCATTTATCACCTTTTGGCATAATGCACTATTTAGATTTCATTCATGAAGCTGTAGGTCATAACACAGCTTGATACATCAATAGATACAAACTACAATGTTGAAATGGGCAGCAAAATGCAAATGCACAATATCTAAAAGTTGTTTGTTGTGTGATACAAACAACTATAATACATCATTATAGTGTCATATGTATCATGTGTCCATCACAAAAAAATAGATAAAACAAACAAAACAAAACAAACGTTAAGGTTAAGCAGGCCTTTTTTTTTTTTTCATAAGGCATTTTATCAGTCCCACAACTACACTCTAGTCCCATTGAATGTAATGTGATAGTACACAGCATCTCCTCATCAAATTCCTCTTCTGTGGAACCAGCTCCCAGCTTGTGTACGGGAGGCCGACACCCTCCTCACATTTAAGAGTAGCCTTAAGCACTCTTAAGCCTTAAGACTTTCCTCTTTGATAAAGCTTTTAGAGAAGCTGAAGAGTCTGGATCTATGGTTGCAGGCCACCTACTGCCTCTGTGATCCGAATCAACAGCCGTTGCTGGTATTATTGTTATTGGTTTTATTATTAGTCTTACTATTATTATATTGCTATTAGTATTATTGTATTAATAGTAACTCTGACTCTCTCTCAACCCAACCGGTCGAGGCAGATGACCGCCCACCTTGAGCCTGGTTCTTTTTGAGGTTTGAACCTTTCAAAAGGCAGTTTTTCCATGCCACTGTCGCCTACTGCTTGCTCATGGTGGAAATTGTTGGGCCTCTGTAAATAAATAGTACAGTCTAGACCTGCTGTGTGAGATTCCTCAGTGTAGCAGCGTGAGGAGTACTAGTGGGAGTAAAAGGCAAATGGGCCAGGTCCCTAAGACAGAGGAGGCTCTATTCTGCCCTTTTTCTTTCTGAGCACAGGCTTCACCCCTGTACCCACTGTAGCATTGGCACTGGAAGTGTGTGTGGAAAAGAGCCAGGTCGGCTGGGCCAGGCACGCCTGTAACCTTCAGCTTGCCACCCTGACTGGTGATGGTGTGTGTTAGGGGGCTGAGATGCAGGTACACGTCATTGTCTTGTATTTTACGCAGACAGCGGCCTCGGGATTTACACACCTCCTGACTGCACTGTTCTGCTGCTGTAGACACATTGAGTAGGTACCGGCCCAGCGGTCCCTGCAGATACTTATTTAGGGCAGAGCAGCTGGCCTGCAGGCACAAAACAAAAAGTAGTCCCAAACAACTGAACACTACACTATTCAGCATCAAATGAGAAGAGACGGTGTGCTACTTACATTGTTGCTTGCATAGGAGGTGTCCCCCCAGAAGATTACACCTGCAGCTCCAAGTGCAACACTGTCACCAATGGTGGAGACCAAGTCTGTCTACAAAACATTTACAAACAGTTCAGTGGTATACCATATGACGAGGGACATATTATCACACAGAAAAATAATTTTTTTTAGTACATCTGAGTTCCACTAAAGTCAATTAAAATTAATAAACATTCCTTTAAATACTAATAAAGCTAATACATATTTCACAAATAATATACTTAATGTTGTTGATTTCACTGCTACTTATAAATATAGACGCTACACAGACATTTTCTTCATCCTCTCATCCAGTGCTTAAATATATATAATAACTGAACTCCTAGATAACATAACCTCCTGTACTTGATGAATTGTTGCTCTAGCCAACTAACCTCAGTTAGGGGGGTCATCTGATTGATGTACGTAGGGCGGGTATAAACAAAAACAGGACGTGCTAATCCATCCCCAACAGATGCCAGGCGCATCGCCTCCTTAACCCTGTTTCGGACAAAGAGGCGCCCATGAACTGTAGAGCTTAGTACCGAACCCATGTATATAGACGGGAAGAAGGCTGTACATTCCATCCACAACCAGTTAAGTTGATCATTGCGGGCCATCTCCACAGCAGGACAGCGACCTGTGTAGTTCTTCAGTCCATTCCTGTAGTCGTGGTTGTAACAATCTGGAAACAGGTAGAAGCCCCACAGTTGATTGGGCCTCAAATGCTTGGCAAGTTTCAGAGTCTCCAGCATGAATTTGCGAGCCGATAGCTCAAATTCCTGCTGTGCAACTTTCCCCACTTGTTCTGGACTCCACGTAGGGTTTTTTTTGGCCACCATTTCACGGGATTTACTTCGATAGATATCTTTACTATCCCAATTCCGGATCCACAATGGGCGCCACTCCTCCCAGTCAAGAACAGCCAAACCTTTTGCCTCTGGCTCACGTATATATTTTTGCATACCTTCAGGCATCTTTTCATAGTGCCGAGTGAGGCTGGCAAGTTGTGGAAGGCCTCCATTCACTGCAGTGCCACCACGGTCATAATAGGGATACAAGCCAAGGCGCTCCTTATAGAAAATGGTAAGGTTCTGCCGGACAAAGCCCTCATTGGGGGATGCCACAATGTGAAACTGGTCCAAAGACAAAGTTACACCATGTCGTGGAGCACACTCTTGTGTCGGGGCATTCCAGGCAAGAAGAACTGGCTTCTGGGAATATAATGGCAATCTTGTCTGCTTTATGTCTGCTGAACACAAGACTGTCCACAATGTTAACAGAGTCAGAAGCAACCAAGGCAGCTGGCCAGCTGTGGTGAAGAGAGAGTGAAATGCAGCCTCCATGGTCACTGCTCACCTTCGCTCCTCTTTCTCTTGAAAACAAAAATAAAACATATGAATGTGAACATGTGAATAAATATACATTTTGTTCAATTCAGCCAGAAATAAAAATAAAAACCCAAAATAGTTATAATAACATCTCCCCAAATGATCCAGGGAGTGCAAAGCTTTTCTAAAGATGTCACAAATATCAAATCTGTGAAAAATAGAAAAACGTTATGTCAACTTTGAGGTAATATTTTATAGTGTCAAGTGTAACGTCTCAAAGACAGGGAAATAAAAATTGTTATAGTGTTAAGAGTACCTATGATAGGTCCAAGGTAGATTATTAGAAAGGCTTATTAGCACAGATAGCAGTCAACTTCCTGTTTGATTGACGTTAACATGCATTAATCATTTTGCTTCAGAAATCACTTGTGGCAAGTTTAATGATGATTAACGTTAGAGCGAAATGTAAAGCAAAAAACTAACGAAGACATCTACTTTTAACACTGATCTGCTGTTCTCTCGTTCTACTTTAAACCCCCCCCCATTCACGAACTAAATTAGCGTAACCTAGCCGAAGTAGCTTAAAGTTTCATTGAAACTGATGTGCTAAGTTAGCTAACGTGTCGTTTTTTCTTCCTGTCCACGCTTACCTGTTCCGATGAAGCCGAGGACACGGGCTTATCCCACTCGTGTAGCCGTCAGATAAATTGTTTTCCCACGGCCCTGCCATGTGATAAATTCCATTCATAATCCGTTCAATCCATATTTATGATTAACAAATTTGCCAGCTAAGGCTAACATAAAGTATGGCACAAGCGACGATGACGGGTAACACGTTGAGCAACAACAGTTCGGTGTATTGACTTCCTGAGTAGGGGTGTTTTTTACATATACTAAAGACATACTTTGTCCTTTTTTTGCCATTTGTATCGACACAGCATGGGGTTTTACCTTAAAGTGAGGGTCATTTAACACTTGCTCACGACTACAACCCCGTCTGAGATAAATGTGAAGGATAAATGACATCCCAGTGCCGCGTACCACCCCTTTGAATACGTAACAAAGTAGTCTGATCTTCAAGCTCTGCTCTGAATTGACTGTAGAAACTCGTTTCATTGATAAGAAACACAGCACGTGAAAATGTTTGACTTCTGTTTTTGTTCCGTTTGTGAAACCTATTTGAGCAAGGTTGAACTTACTACAAAAGGTCACAACCTAAATTGTGTAAAAAGTTTCAATGAATTAATGAATGGGACATTACACACTTAGGCATAGTTAGTTTACTTACTATTCTTTTTATTATTATTGTAAAATTTTTATTTAGTGGTTTTATTTAATTATTTCTGTATATATCTATGCTCTTGTTGGCGCCCACGCACCAAAGTCCCACTGTAAAAGAAATATTTTTTTATTTATGTTGACACAGCAGACGTGATTATTTTTAGAAAACCTAATATGTTTTTAAATCTGTCATCTCACAGTGTGTCCAAATAATGTTTCTTACCAGCAAGCTTTTCCTCTCTAATCTCCAGATGAAAGTAGTCCAATCAATTTATTTAGAATCGGCATACAGGTCAAGATTCTGCTCTATCATCATCAGTGTAGAGACAAAAGCAGCTGTTCGTTCTGTGTTGAAATCCACCACTGACTGGTATTTAAATATCCAGCTGACTCCACCTCTTTGAAAGCTCCAAAGCAGTAGCCATGTATAAAAAAGTCATGACTCAACTAAAAGTATTTGAAACCATTTCATAGCTGAAATAGTATTTCTGCCTGATATGGCTTACTCAGATGCTGCCTGAGTGTAAACCACACACACTTGGCATATGCTATAAAGGCTTTTTCATGTAGTCATATTTGTTAAAACGTGTTCATCATTAAAGTGATTTCAATGGATGGTGTGTTGAGTTTTTGAAAAATTTGGTTCTTTGTGATGTGTGGTTTTGTTTTTGTTTTTTGCGTGTGTATGTACGTCTTTTAATATACCAATGAAATAAATGAATATGGCTATTCATAGTTCCACATTTATTGATTTCAAGGGAATTTTATTTCGTAGTTCCACATTTATTTATATCAGGGGACTTTTATGGAAACTAAATGTGAAACTATTAAGTAAAAGTCTCCTAAAATAAATGTGGAACTATGAAAAAAAAATCCCCTGAAATGAAAACCTATTTATTTTTTGAACTACGTTGACTCATTTATATGTTTATTGCCTCATTTATTTATTTCACAGCTATTTCTATTCATTTTATAATAGGCATATTCACTTATTTATTTAGGTATGTATTTATTTAATATTTAATTAAATGGAATTCCATATATTCGAGCATTGGGCTTAATGTATTTTGTCGAGCTGTGATGCTTGACTGTTGTGATAAATATCTTGCATGATGGCCTTCAAATTGTCTATTAAAGTTATTACCACAGACAGTAAGATGTGTAGGTCAACACGAACTAAAAGAATCCAGATGCCACCAAGTGACTTCACTGTATAGAGACTTAATGTTAACTCATTTGTTAACAAACTAAGGTTCAACAAAAGGTTCTAAGGGTCATTTTACCTTTGAAAGATAATGAATAACTTCAAAAATAAATTTTCTAAAATCTGATTACACTTACAGCAAAGAAAACTCATAAAGGTGCTTATATTGACAAAGTAAATGTATCATTTCCCCATTAATTCCTTTTTCAAACACACACTCAGACCTCACGACCAATAGATTCCTCTTCTGAACATTGTTCCTCCAGAGGATGTAGATATACCAGCGAAGTTAAATTATTCTTAATTTCTCTGACATTGTGTCAAAAATTAAAGAAAAAACTTAAAACTTGCAGCTTTGAAAGAATGTAGAAAAATTCACATATGCCTTTTAATGATAAGGTAAAATACGGCAATGGTTCCAGTAAATAATAACTTACTTTGTGATTTCATGTCTTAAAATGGGTGGCTAGAGTTTTGACAGCAAAGCCAAAGGATGGGTGGTTTGCTGAGTCAATCTTTTCTTTTAAACCCAATACTGCAATTCACCTCATGACCTTGCATATTATTACAGCTTTGTGAAAGTAAACAACAAAAATGAATTGTATGGCCATGTCTCCCCCAGACTCAGCAGAAACAGGCACTTGCCCAGAGGTAAAAAAGCACAGACTTGTGTTGGGTAAAAATCATTTCATGAAAGCAATAAAGTGGAGTGGATTTTGGCACATCCCTCTTTATCCTCTAAGGAGAACAATATCGCTGACAGCTTTGTAGAAAACCCTTTCACATGGGGACTGCATTGATGTCCTTCGTTTCTCTCCTTACTTCATCCATCCCTCAATAGCAGATGCACATACACGCGTTTCACCTCCAAACAATGGTTTGCCTTTGCAATTTCCTATGCAGGTGGCTAATTTCACCGCAGGTGGGAGGTCAGGAGCATTATTCCACTACATGGGTGAACAGGTCCTGTCAGTTCATTTTAGTGTCTACAACCTTTGCCAAAAAGCTGGATCCTCTATTGTAATTAAATATTATTTGACAAATAGCTCTTATAAGCTTGCCAAACAATTGTTATATAAAGACTGGCAAACCACATTCAACGCTAATGAAAAGAGATTTCCTCTTGTAACGTCCTTCATCTTGGCATTTCAGTTTGGACTGAAAATTACTAGCTGTTCCATAACACAGCTTCAGATGAGATAGCATTACACAGGCTATTGAGAAAGTATTACATCAGAAAATTAAACTTAAACTTTGGAAAATGTCTTCTATATATATTAATCTTCAGGAACTTAAATTAAGTAAATCCCTACATGACATGACTTAATGTGATTGAAATGAAATCACTCCATAGTTACTTTGTATAACATTCCCTCAACACAATATGGTGATAAGAAAAGAAATACTCCAAAGTCCCTTTAAAGCCACCGATGTAGTTTCTGTAATTATTTATCACCATGCAAGTCTAACTTCCTGGACCTTAGAATAGTTATTCGGGTCATGTCACTACAGGCAGTCATACAGTATATAGGGGTGGAGAATGTAACCACTGAAAAAGAACCCTAGCAAGTGGACCTTGAGTTAAAAGTTTTAGAAGTTTTTTTTTTTTTTAACCCAGAATCAACCAATTAAATACCCACCATGCCATGTGTAACTTTTCAGCCCCCACAACATGACCTCAGGTTGCTACAGGCAGGCATCTATTTTAGCACTTTCACCTGCAACATAAAATCCATTTCCAAAGTTTCAGAGTTTTTATAGGAAATGATTATAAAAGATGCACGTGGATTTTCTTTCCCCTTTGATCTTGATAGCTGAGGCAACTATAATGTATTAACTTAAAAAAACAAACTACCATGACACCGTTTTGCATTTCAAGTTGTAATTAAAAAACAGTTATAATAAATTAAAAGTGAAACATAATATGCCAAAGCAGCAAAGGAAACAACAGGATCTGTTTTCTAGGCTCACTGCTGCTGTGTACACGTGTGGCTCTGAGGACACTGAAGCCGGTCCATCCAACATTATAATAATAGGACATAAATCCACTTTAGATTTCGTGGGCCGCTGATTGTCAACTCCCTAAGCTATTACCGATAAGCAGATCCTGTTCCATGCATAATAAAGCAAGTCGTGATGGTGTCAAAAAACTAAAGTGTGTGCTTAAACTTTTCCGCTCTAGATATGGTAATGACAGAGGGAAGAACTGGTTACATTCTCCTTCAACTGCTGCGAGTTCAATGCATCATCGTCATCATCTTCAGAAAATTCAGTCACATTTTATCCCTTGTCTGCGCGCGCGCACACACGCACATTCACACTTACATGCACACAAACCATGATCTATAAACTGAGTAGTTTTACCAGCTTGACCCCCTTCTAGATCCCCATTGGTGACTTATTCTGTTTCTAACTGCACACAAGCCAAAAACAAATCACATGCAGAGGCTCAGTACACATTGCATCAAGCCTGTCCACATAAGGGCATCAAATATATCAAGAGATCATGTTATTTTAAAAGGTGGTTCAGGCTTCCAGCTGTAGGGGAAACCACAGGACGGAGTTGACGGAGTGGCTGGTCTGAGACGCTCCTCAGACATCATCAGGCTTCACAAAGGACAACTGGGAAATCGACGTGGATGCACGGGTGGTCCAGCTTTAGAATTCCCTGGAAGGACACGAAAGAGATTAAAATGATTTGGACTGATAATGCGCAGAACTACCGTTTGTGAGTAATGCCCTAGTTTAGGGATCCTATTTTGCTCACCTGAGGTGTTAGGTTTTTCTGAATCCTCTTCAGCTTGGCTTTTTTACGTCCATTTTTTGTCACAATTGTCTCTTCATAGAACTCATGGGCCAAGTCACCATCTTCATCAAAGAACATAGAGCTGCAGAAGAGAGACAAAATGTATAATTCGTACATACATAATATGCCTGTGTATACACAAACATTGAGTAGATACTAAAATGTTAGGTTGTTGACAACATTACAAAATATATTACAATATTAGTCATTTTATAAGTCATTTGTAATCGCAATCTAATATAAATCATTTCTTGCACATACTGTAGAAAGAAAAAAGTCAATGAGAGAGAGCCACACAAAAAAAACACAACCACAACAAAGTTTAAGGGTGTCAAGCCCACAAGTGTGTGAGCAACAAACCACGCTGCTTAGTTTTTTCATGCCTTGGCCTGGTCCTTTGTACATTACAATGTGCAGTTTCTAAAACAGTGTAACAAATCAAAACATCGAGTCAGCTGTTTTTCTGCGGGTGAAATGTCTGGTTTGAAAAATCAGGCGAGTACGGTAAGCAAATAACAGCTCAGTACAACAGTGGTGTATCAGTGGGCAGCAAACATTATAACAGATCAGCTACGGCAGCAGAGCATTATGCTTCTGTCCAACTCCTGTCAAATTAAAATGAAGGGAATGAAGTCAGAGTGGACACATTATCGTGGAACAAATCTTGGTTTATGGTGTAATGCACCAGAAGATGGGTTTGTTGTGCAAACAGCATGAATTTATGGCTCCATCTTGGCCAGTGTCAACAACGCAGGCTGAATGTGAATGTGTGGGAATGTTTTCGCCGCAAAGACATGTACATCTCTTAATGGCCAGTATTTTTTTCAGCAGATAATATACCACATCAAACATTATTTAGTTACATTTGTTTACTCCAACAGAGCTGTTTGAAGCATGAACTGTATGTATGTATTGCCACATCGGCATGGAACTGAGTGATGCCATCACATTAATAGGGAGCTATTTTTGAGAGGAACATCCTGGAGGTAAATGGGACATGAACTCATCTGAAATCTACTAACTCCAAATTAAAATTCAGTAAAAAAAAATCTGCTTTTGCTGGGACCTAAGACAAATCTCAATGGGAGTATTTGTGTCTATCTGCTATAATACCTGAAAAAAAGTAGTATGATGGAGGTTACATGCTGCTGATGCTATATTTACCTTCGTCTAGAAAACACAAAAGGGGTTGCATTTGGGAAACTCCGAACTCTCGCCAGTGACTGCTCATTTCCATCTTTGGTTGGATCGTCCACACTACCTGAGCCAGAAAAAGGCCAAAATCCTTTGGATTTGGAGCCGCTGCCACCCATCTTCAGCTGCAGCACATTATTTTCTTGGGTCACACGACTGCCAGTAGTGTTACAGTGTTACTGTACCAGATGAAATGTGACCTTCAGAGTATGGAACCTATGAAAGTGGCACATGACAGTGAGGAGTTAAGTCATTTTAGGCAATGACACAAACAAAAACTAAAAATACAACTAACATCCTGTTTTAGAAAGATATGCATAGAAAGGGGAAATTTGGTTATACATTTGTTGCTGAGATCACAGTTTTTTTGTGGACAAGAAAAGTGGTACCACAGACACATATAACCTTAAATATGAAAGAGAAAACAAACTGGCAATACTATACTACAACACGTGCATTGCCATTATTAAATAGTTTGACTATTTTTCTAATTATATCTTGCTTATAGCTAATACAAAAGACAGAATATATGGCAAATAGAAGACAAAGCCCAGACTGATGTCGAGCCCAGTTAGGTTAGGGTATAATACGAGTCTTAAGTCCACATGTCAGAATATAGCAGGCCAGTTATATGACAATCAGTGCAATCAGACAATGCATTGTCATATTAAGATAGTCCTGCCAATGTCACAAACCAGACCAGCTTTCTATGTCATTTCATACAATGAGGTTAATTTAGTATTTGAAAATAAGAAAATGCTGAATAACGTGAGTCAGCTCTGCTTAGAGTAGAGTAACATTAGGTTATCTGGGCACGACAGCTAACTTAGCTACCTAGCTTTGACGAAATTGGTCCTGCTTGCGTTAGTTGCTGTGGCTGTTATGTCACTTTATGTGCAGGCTGATAACATCACCATTAGCTTGAGACAGTTAGCACTAGCATTACTAGCAATAGCCAGGTCGACATGTTTCTATCTGGTTTTACTGACGCTGCTAAAGGCTAGCGTTAGCTGGATGGACAACTGCCGTTTGTCGCTTTAGCTCAGCTTGTTGAAAACATACCTAAAGTGTGTTCGCAGGTATGAAATGTTCTCTGATGAATTTGTCTTGGTTGGTTCTGTAAAGGCAAAGACCCCACAAAACACACAGCTACGCTAGCTGTTTATGGTTTATGCTAACCTAACCAACGTTACACGTCTTCTTCTTCTTCCTTCTTCTTCTTCTGGTTTTACGGCGGATGGCATTCAGCTTGTTGGTGCATTAACGCCACCTTCAGCTCCGGAGTGTGGATCAGTCAACAAGCCACCTCTAAATTCTTCCCTCAACAGAAAAAATAAATAAAATAAATAAACCTTAAACCCTTACCCACTTTTACATACTCCATCCTACACTTTATCCTTCATTCTTGTCCACCTTGTCTAAATCTACATTATACTCTATCCATTCTTGCCCATCAAATCCTATAAAAAAATCTCTTTTTCACTTTAAAAAGTTTGACTACTCTGACTTGTGCTTTCCCACCCATGCCCAGTACTCCTCTTGATGTGAATTCCTGCACCCCTAACTCCCTCAACTTACTCCTCATCCTTTCTCTGTGCACCGCCTTGCCTCCTACAGTTCACAACTACATGCTCTACTGATTATTCTTCTAAATCTAAATTCTTTCATTAAATGACATTCAAACGCACTTACCAAATCACTTTTAACTTTACACAATCTCCTTCTGTCTTCATCTCTGACTGCTGGTAGAGGGATTATAGTGAGCAAATGCCACCACGTGGACAGGAGCGTCAAACTAGAAACTGTACAAGGAGTGAAAACTGCCAGAATGTCCTGAAAAGGAGCAAGAACGTAATGCTTGTGTCATGACAGAGATCAATAGTATTGGTTTACTGTACAGCCAAAAGTACACCGACACCTTATATCTTTGTGACCTTTGGGCTGTCTTTCATGGTTTCGGATGGGCCCCTCAGTTCTAATATGAGGGATATAATAATGCTGCAACATACAGTAATCTTTTAGACAATAATGTCGTTTCAACTGTATAGCAACAGCTTGCACAAAGCAAGGTGCATAAAGACATAATGAGTTGGATGTTAAAGAACAACCTGTCTGTGTTCACTGGCCTGCACAGGACTCTGATTTTAACCCCATTTGGGATGGATTTGAACACAAACTGCAAACCAAGCTTTATTTCTCCCAGCATGACCTCACTGATGTTGTAGCTGGTTAAGAGCAAATCCCTGCAGCCAGGTTCCAATATCATGTGGAGAGCTTTTCTAGAAGGCTGTTATAACAGCATATAAATGCCCATGGTTTTGAAAGAGATGTTTTAACAGTTACATGTAGGTGCAACATATAGGTGTTCATATACTTTTATCCATGTAGTGTACTTGAGCTTAAAACAATAGAATGTGTTACTACGCTAGTGCTCTAACAGACTTAGTACTTAACTGAAATTAAAAATCACCATAAAAATTACATCAAATGATTTATTATCAGTTTATTAGATAATTAGGATGTAAACACATTGTTTCACATTTTCCACTTAACCAAAACCACTTCATAGGCTCATTAAAGTGCGAATATAAAGTAAGAACATAAATGAAACAAAATATATAATGATACATGACCAGAAAGATTAAAATTGTGTTTTTAATACCACTATAAATAAACCAGTCAAGCAGCAGGGTTTTTCAACAAAGACCTGTAGCCAATTATGTCCAAGATAATCTCTTTTCCCCCCATTCAGTTCACAACAGTGGCTCTGCTTGCACAACCCTAGCAGGGCCTAAGTCTTTAGATGGTTTACATTAAACGTAATGTAATGTATTCCTGCTTCATAAAAAACACTTATTCAAAACAATGTCATTGTCTGAGCTCTTTACTTCCCTTTCACACTGCTGATCAGCGATACTACTCAACGTGGCAGAATGTTCTTCTTCACGTTTAAATATGAAGATTAGTCGAACCGCTTAAAGTCAACCAGGAGTTGTAATCCTCGCCATGGCCTGCTTCATCATGTCTCTAGCAAGAGCGTGGCGCTTCACAATCTGCCGTACATGCTCTTCTTCCTCACGCTTTAGGATTCGTAGAAAGTTGCATAACTCGGGAAAACTAAATGCATCCCACTGTGGAGGAGAGACATTTCACATTAAAATCAGTTGTATAAACAGAGCATATGTTAGCTTTTTCAGCATATATCATGTGAATTAATTCCCAGAGCCAAATGCAAACTTACATTTACATCCCCTGTCTCATTCTCTTTCAAAACCAGGCTCAAGGCTTTTTCACTGGGGCCAGCACACAAGCGCAGGTAGAGGGGACACTCATCATCAGACAGTTTACGCATGTACACTAAAGGAAATAAAGTTCAGCACTTTAGAATATAACACTCTGGTCTGTTTTGTTTCACAGTAACTGCACATTATTTAGGATTCTACCTTGACTTTGTCTCTCGGTACGTTCAAACAGGGCAAACTTGGCTGGGTTGTCCACCACAGTGAACTTGTTAAGCAATGCCTCGATGACTTCTCGCACACATGTTTTGGAGCTTATATGCAGGTGCTTGGCAGTATCTTTAGGGAGGTAGAAAGATGTCCGCCGTCTCATCCGTCTGCCCTGCTGATCTTCTTCGCTCTGCGGGGGAGGGAGGGAGATAGGACGGACCAACTGAAAGTGGACCTTGATGAAACCAGTGTAGGACCCGTCTTTATTCTGCGAGGTAGACACATTTATATTGTAAGACTGGGAGTGAAATGGTCACACACAATATCATCAAAATCTGTAAATTATTATATATATTAATACAAGTAAAATACAGTTCAAGGACACATTTCTGCATGAATGAATGTTTAGAGAAAAAAAGGTTTATTAGTCACTCACAAACACCATGTAGAGATTGCTGTTGATCTGTGCATTGTACTCCTTAACCTTGTGCTGAATCTCACTAAGAGTCAACTCCTGTTTACTCCAGTCGACCTGTTCATCCTGAAAAAGAGCAGATACAGTACAGCAAACAGGCCACATAATGTCAGCAGACAGCTTGTCCTCACAAGAGAGCTTTGAGGGTAGAAATAAAAGTAAAATCAATGGTAATTCTTTGTAAATAGTTCGAAAAAAAGACATGATTTAGTATAATTAACTAAACAGAAAGTGTAAAAAGCTTTGTGTAAATAGGACTTGTGAATTATGCCATAGCCTCACCGCTGATCTTCTGACTTTGTGAAAGAAAGACGTACAGTATATGCAGGAAAATACAGTTCCAACTCTGAGCTACTGTCCTCCTGACTGCAGAAAGGGTCACTTGCTGTTCTTCCCCAGGTCATCTCAAAAAGTCAGATGAGCAGGAATCTTAGCAAAATACTTTTCAGATTTTTGTCAATGCCAGAATCTTAGAATCATTTCTGGAGTTGAATGTCAGAAATTCACTGTCTTTCCTCTGTTTCTCTCTTCTGTCTGGACAAAACTAATTCTACTAACAGCTCTTTTGACTTCAGCATTTCCATTTGCTCCTCCCTAACAATAAAACCTTACAGAGATGTCACAAAGAGTCCAGCCCACTCCCAGGGAGATCTGCTCAAATGATCCTAAGGGCAAAACCTTCACCAAATGTTATTGTTGATGTGTGTGTACATATTAACAGATGTTAATATGTCATTTCTTAGCATACATAATTGACCACCTCCACCTGATCAACTACTACTCTGCTACACCTTCACATAGTGTTTACATATCTAGTGGAAGACTTCATTTAGGGCTTCAAAGTTATAAGTTGTGGCAGTGAGTTTCCCTAAAATAAAGCCATTGGTGAAGTTGTGATTGACTATTTATAAATGATAGGACACATAATAGTACTAATAGACATAATAGACTTCATAATAGTGTTGTCTGACAGCTGTTTTATTGTGAAGTTGTTAAGTTATCCCCTCCCCTCAGCACTCTCCAAAATTACTTTCTGTATGACAATGAGGTAATAAAAGCAGTAGCCTTGAGGACACATGGCATACTGATACTCGGTGGACAGCAGTAGACAATCTGGTAGCTTCAGTCTGCTTTGAACTAACCATCTACACAATATGAACAGAGTCGGTAGTGAGCACACTTTATTTTTCTTTTACAGTCAAATTACTGAATAACAATGCAGGTGTCCTTTTCTATTGTAAATTACCTCTACGGAACAAATTTCTTAAAATTAGAAAACAATCCAATGAAGATGGCTTTCTATACAAATGTACTATTGATAAAATGTATGATTTTAGCTTTGTTCCTCACCACATTTGTGTCTGTCTCGATGGAGTCGACAGAGAAATCGTCCTGGTCTGTTAACAGGCTTCCATCTGTGCTGCAGTCCAGCTGGATGAATGGTCGGCAGCGGTAGTGGCAGGTATAGCTGCAGTCTGAGGAAGAGAGAGTGTTCACCATTAGAGGGTGCAAATTTGGCATTCTCAGTTTGGCTTGTAGTCAACACTTGTTGTGCACGGTGGTCTGGTGTGGATTTTGTTCATTAATCTGTCCCTGTGCTGAAAAACATCCACCAAAACACCCTAATCTAGAGGCATTATCTATTATATGTAAGCGTCATGTCAAGATTTCTGTAGGTATACAAATAAAAATGTATCTTCCTCTTCATGTTTGATATTTAATATGTTAATTACAGGCCGTTATGACTCCTGTGATACCTCCTTGTTTCTAAGTGCTACGGCAGTTCATTTCTTTTATTGAACAGGGACAGACCTGCCTCAAGTCAAATTATACAGACAAGTATATTATCAGGAACTGCCTGTACTAACATGAAGCTTCCTACAGATTAGTTAAAAAAGTTTCTCATGAATGGAAAAATAACAAAAGCATCCTGCATTCTGGTGGTACTGTAATGTACATCACAGCTCTGTGAGCTTCAGATGGACGTGACTTAGTTATTATGGGGTTACAGAGCTGATTTGGTCTTTAATTTGAGGGCATTGTAAGCCACTTACGGTTAATGGTTTTAGCTCAAATTCAGCCACTTCTTGAAATATTTATGGTTTTATCGTCATACCAGTGTTGTTTACGAACAATGAGTAATCAACCGCATTGTTTCACAAGGTCTGTTATTAAGCACATATACAGGAACATGATGATTCAAGGCAGCCCATATATTGTATGTCATTGTACCAAGATTTTGTGGCTGGTCTTTGCTTTTTAGGTCAGTGGTTGCAGAAAAACATCCTTATTATGTACACACCAAACCTAAAGGACAAGGCTGATGTTATTCTATTTTTCAACAATGTGCCAGTCCATCTCTCGATACAACCTGTCCTTTGGCCTTGGCTACATAGATAGTACTTTTCCTTTTGTTCTCATTTGGGTCTTTTCACGGGATTTGCAGACAATAAGAAACATATACAATATGAACTCATCCTTTAAACAAATTCACATGCAGAAAGTACTCACTGGCGCAGCGTAAACTTTGCTTATAAAGTCCCCAGATGAATTCTCCACACAGGTCACACCAGGTGAGATGGGTGTGACTGTACGGCTGGAAGTCATGACCCACTCCGGCCTCTCCTCTCTGACACCGGGGCGCCTCGATGCTGACGCTGTCTCCGACCAGACGGACGACATGGAAGTGGCTTGGCTGACCCGGGATCACGGGTGGCGGGGCTGTGCGGACCACAGGAGCAGCCAGCTCGATGGGGTCACTTACACTGAGGTCTTTCAGCTCGATCAGCTCACATTTAGACATCCTGTCTTTGATACAGACACTGACATGTCAAGTGAGCACCTGCTGTCCATCAGCAAGTCTGGGTGTACATCCAGTCCTGAGAGGAGACAGCGTTAGCATGTACACCCTCGCATCCTTAATGAGGATGTCGTGAATGTCAGGCTCTGATGAAATGTACAGTGTTTGGGCAAAAAAGCACCAGGTCAGTCTATTGATTCAGTCCACTTCCAGATTGGTGTTTTGTGCAGAGGAACCAGTGGCCACCAAGTCCTTAGGAGCTGCAAGACAGTTTAAAATCATAGACAAGTTTGTGAACAATACAATAAACACATGAATGGGTCAGTTTAACATAAAAAGCAATTTCAAGCTATAGCATTTCATAAAATAAATACCCATGCTGCATGGTATGGGCTTTACAAATGGCTAAAGATTACCTATGTTATCTGATGCCAGGATTCATAAGATTATAATAAAATGTGGGTCAGAATGATATAATCCTGTGCAATCCTGGGACAACTCGTACTGTTCTTCTGTGCGTGACGCTGACACAAAACACTTTCACCAGAAAGGGGGCCAATAAAATTCTGAAAGCACAGAACTAACTTTAACTAACTGTATTATTTCAGAAATAACTGGCAACGCAATGGAAGTAAAAAGCCAGCTACAGGTGACAGACAGTGGTAAAATGTAACTAGTAAGTAGGAACAAGTTTAAAGTACTTGTACTTTCTTCATTTCACGCTACTTCTTCTCCACTATGTTTCAATGAGAATTATTATGTAGCTATGAACATTTTTCTGATTATGTATACATAGAAAGCATGGTCATTTTATATAGTTGTAGATTAAACTAGAAGCAGTGTATATTGTAGGTAAAATTTGCTTCAACACAACCAATTACCACATTAAATACTACATGTTAGTACATCAGGGATATTAATCACTTGATAAACAACAATAACAGTATAACACTGACAGGGGTACTGCTGCATAATGAGCACCTTTAGTTGTGAGACTTAAACAACATTTTGCTGATACTTGTGTACTTTTACCTGATGAGATTTTAAATTCTGGACTTTCATTTATGGAGTATTTTTGTTGTGGTGTTGCTACTGTCGCTTAGGTAAAGAATCTGAATGGTCTTCCACCACTAGTGACAGACAGGCAGAGATTGATATACAAACATCAACAAACAAACACATTTTCTGAACTGTACAGCTGAAGACATTCCTTTAGTCATTAGTAATGGGGAAAGAGTAAAATGTTAGCAGGTGTTTCAGAAACTTCGTTTCATTAGTTGTCCCGTGGAGCTGCATTGTGACTTGAATGTGAACAACCCGGTTGCTCCATCTGCCAAGTGGGTCACCACAATTATGCACACAGGGCAACAGGAGCACTCTGTAACCGGGCTCATCCGTGTGTATTTTGCTGCTTTTGTCATAAATGATTCATGGCATGGGACTAAGCACACATGACTTCATCTACAAAAGTTTCGTTTAGGGCTATTCTTTAATGTGGCATTTGTTGCAAAACGCAGCTGAGTCTGTGGATGCAGCGGGACCGCCCGGTTTAATCCTGTCTGAAACGGGACGACAGACTCGGCTGACAGTGACGCCCGGACACATCTTCGGACTTGCCGACAGACCGTTAAAAAAATTTAAAAAACGACCTTACCTGGTTAAATTCATCACCGCCACTTATCGCAGAGGAGGTTTGGAGAGCGGACGCAGTTTGTCGTTTGTGTTGACAGCGAACCGTCTCTCGTCCGACGCGAGCGCCTTCAATTTGCGCATGCACGTAGTGAGTGCGGGATTACCGTCTAATCCGTCTGCGTGTTAAACCATCGTGAGTGAGGCACCACGGG
>JAVQJL010035916.1:0-20521 GCA_036024295.1 Nannoperca obscura
CACACACACACACACACACACACACACACACACACACACACACACACACACACACACACACACACACACACACACACACACACACACAAATCCAGCCAGAAAGACAAAGCCCATAAATAGTAGCACTTGCATGGAAGAGATAGCAGGAGAAAGTATTTCTGAAGGTGGTTTCTGGGTTTATTTGTGTGGGTGTGATGGGATGGCAGGTGCTATATCTGAATAAACTAGACCTAAGTAAACAACACAGGGATAGCAGCCTCACTGCAGGAGCCCGAACAGAATTAAGTGGGATTAGAGACATTTTAAGGAAAGTCAAGGAATGATTTCTAATCCCTCTCTGCCACAGATCATTTTGATTTAAAGAAAAAACACAACTTGCATTGGATGTCATTCACACAAAGTTGATTTATTTAAATTTTTAATGCAAACTATTAGACCTCATTATGCCCATGTCCCCTTTACATTCTGAATAAGTTGCACGAATGGATATACAGCACAGAAAAGAACTGACAAGGTCTGGCATAGATCTCAGTGAATGAACATGCATATACTACAGCCTTGCTACGGCTGGATGAAATAGAGCCAGAGGAGTGAAAAGAAGGCAATTTTATGCCTGTGGTGTGTGGAACAGAAAGTTCTGCTGTGGTACCAGTTTTGTCATTTTCCAGTGACACCAGAGGTAAGAGCAAAGTGTCAGATGGAAATGACATCGGAGCTGCACACACTGGGGATACATCTGGTCTGTAATGGAGGAAGATTGAGCGGATGCGAAGGATGGGGGATTGGGAAATGAATGGCTTGTGAGCAGATACACTTCCCTGACCAGTCTTCATCATCAGTCCTCATTCACTATATTTCTTGGTCTGTCAGTTTTTTTCTTTGTCTGTCGCTCGTTCTCGTGTTAATTTACTGGGATTCATCTGTATTTTTTCACCTATCTTCTTCCAAGACAAACAGACAAAGACAAGGCTCAGGGCTTAAGGTTATATAGGATTTATAAAACATATTTGAAATAGTTTAAAGAGAGATGTGAAAAGACATGAAAGACTCATGAAAGAATGTATGCAAGGAAACATTTCCACACATTTACAAAGGTATAATGCAATGATTAACAACTTTTATGGTGATAAGCTGCATGAAAATAAAAATGGTGCTAAAGGTAATGATTGCATTGTGTGTGTGTCTACACACCTCTCTCTAGTCCAACAATATAACAGCAACAGTATTTAATCTCTGATTAAAATGTTTTATTAGCTTCTAATAGAAGGTTTGGATTTCCATAGGTTAGACTTAACTGGTTGCAGAACTCATTCATCCCTTAACATCTTCAAAACTTCAAAAGATTTATGTCCGATGCCAATGTTCACGGCAAGTGCAGTTGCACGGAAGTAGTTTTCTGTATATGTAGTGAGGTGGTGGTGTGGAGGTAGGGGTAGTGCATAGGCGTGTAGTCGTATTTTCCAGATCCAGAATTCACATGCAATTATCCAGGAATAGACATGTAAGGGATTAAGTGTTGTAAGGCTGGCAATATGTACTTGTGTGTGTCTGATTGAAATTGAATGTCAAGCAGTGAAATGAATGTACTGCAGCTGTCTATTTGTAAGATTGTCTGGTACTTGAATGTACTTTGCTTTTTCGTATACATGAATATATTGCATATGATGCATTACAAATCTGACAATAAAGTACAATCTAATCTAACTGACTAATATAATGTTATCTAATTTAATCAAATTTTTGCTGAAATGGTCATTAAAATTAGCACCAAATAAGAGCTATTCAACACCAGTTTATGGCGTTACAACCCAAATGAATGCATTTAGGTAGCACCCACTAGGATCCAATATAAAGGCAATACAAACTAATCCATTACGCACTCATTAAGTTTAAATAATATTTTATAAATTTGATTTACAGTATAAAGAGGAACATAAATTGTGTCTTTGCTCAGCTCTCAGTCATGGTTTGGAGGGAATAGAAAAACAGACCTACAGGAAAAGTATTATATAACTTCCTGGGATTAGACAATTCCGATAATAAAAAACAGATAATAAATATTCATCAACCACATTTAAACTATATCACATATATGAAGTATTGTAAATACATAAAAATTGTAGTCACACACTGTTAAAAATATAAATATAGGTTTCACTTCACTTCATTCTACCATTAAAATTCATAATTTCAGAGAGCTACAAATACAGTTTCCTTCTTTACAGTTATAAAGGATCTTTGTACTTTTTCAGTTGATGTGTAAATTGGAATAAACTGTCAGTTAAACATGAAACATAGTAAACAACCAGTCTCTTTTTATGTGCTAAGGTAATTCAATTCAATACATGCCTATTTACAATCAAAATATCAGAAGATGGCTCGGGCCTCTACATTATTGAGAGCAAGACTGAAACCTGCTCCATGTTATTAGTCCATTAATTCTTCAATATGTTATAACATATTGGTTCTGATAACAGAAACCCTTTTGTCTGTACAAAATGTAAATTTGATTTAAAAATATTTCCCTGGTCTATAATTATGACTTCTACTGGTTTTGCACTTTATATAGACAAACTTTTTTTAAACACACTTTATGTACAAATGTGTACACAGTCAGTAACTGTTTACATTTGGACTGAGAGAGGCATTGCAGCTTGACCACTGCAGAAAAGAATGAAGTTTAAATAAATATTGAATAAGGATAATTCATGACGGCCTTCTCTTGAAAAGCAAAACTGAAAATGTGTAAGCACACACTTCTTCACCGACTTCAAAGGCAAATTTTTTGCACTGTGTATTTTAAAATTTAAAGTGTCAGTGTAACTGAAAGTAACTGAAGTTGTTTTTTTTTTATCAGCAACATTTCTAGAAGTCATAGGATTACCAATTTTCTTTTTAGCCATCTTCTTGCAAGCTGCTTTGAGAGATCAAAGGTAGAATTTGATAGCATTTCTCATTATTTTTCCTTAAAAGGCAGTAAATGTTAAATTTCACATCTTCACAGACTGCTTTGACCAATAAATATGTAAACAGACTGAAACTGAGTTTGACAGTTTTGGTTTATTAGGTATGTTGGGAAATGTTTCTGTGACACGGACCAATGTGACCCCCTGTCCTACTGGTCTAAGGTGCATACCATGTAATTGCAATGTTAATGGTTCACTTCTAGCTGGGGACTTTTGTTACATATGTAATACCCTCTTACTTTTCCTCTACATTTTCAGTCTGTCTCCAATGTCACTATAAAATGCCAAGAATTCCCTACAAAGGATATATATAAAAAAAAGATGATGTAAATGACAGTGTCACATTCAAAATGTCAGATAACTTTCATCCATATAACTGTGAAATAACAACACTAAAGCTGTGTTCAGACAGAATATGAGGCTAATTTTAGAGGTGGCACAATTGCATACAAAGTCAATGGAAAGAATGTGGGTGCGAGTAGACACAAATTTGCCCAGGGCTGTGCAAACTGAGGTGAGTGGAACTCCTTCATAAATGTACAGAGATGAGAGGAAGAAGGAGAGAGACAGGAGAAATAAAGAAATGGAGTTACTGGTGAGTTGTGGGATCAGCACACAAACACACACATAGGCACTCTCCCATACACACAGTCAGCGAGTCAGAGCCACGCTGTACTGCAGAGCAATGCTTTAAGCTAAATGCTAACATGCTGGTGTTTAGAAGCAATGTTTACAATGTTCGCCATCAAGGTTTAGCATGCTAACATTAATTAACATTAACTTTGACCAGATGATGGTGCCAAAGGAAAAATCAGGAATTCATAAAATGTATTACATTTCATCCTTGAGAGAACATGAATCTTTGCATCACAGTTCATGGTAATTCATTAAATGGGGGTGCTAGAGGAAAAATTAGGCAATCACCAAAAAGGATTCAACCTCTGGGGGCCATGAATGTCTGCAGAGATTTTCATGGCATTCCTTCCAGTAGAAGTTGTAGATATTTCAGTCTGCACCAAAATGTTCAGCCAACAGACTGACATTTTTTGCCATGATATAGCCACACCGCTGGCATGGATAAAAACAGAATATGTTCAAAATTAAAGACAGGAAAAACAGGTCAGTGTGTTTACAATCTATACCTGTCCCACACTGGACTATGTTAACAGCTGGAGCTGAAATTTCACTTCAGTTATGCAAGCTGTTTATTTCTTAGCTGACCATTCAGTCTAAAGCAGACAACCTTGTTCAGTGTTGACTCAGCCTCTTCAATGTATATGTGAGTATAGTGTGTTCCTGTATTTCGGCAAATGTGTATATGTGTATGTAATGATATTTGTGAGACAAATTAACTGTGTTCTGTCTTTATAAAAATTAATTTTCTGTGTTGTTCTCTTGACTCAACATTTTCACTTAGAGTCTTTTTATTTAAACATGACTCTTTAAACTTTTACCCTACGTCTGATCTTGACCTTTTTGTCTGGTAATTGCTTTAACGACAGAAAATGGAGACCAGTTTCTATGGAGACGATAAATCTGCCATGTAGTGAATAATACATATATTTGCACAGCAATTTTGTGCTCCACTGACCCCAAAAGTCTAAGCCAACAAATAAATAGATAAATAAAACCGAAATACTTTACTGCCAATTAGACCATGACTGCACCTACAACTTTTAAAGTGTTACTGTGTTCATGTCTGAACAACAATAATGAACCTTGAAATGAAGCTTACAGCTGCTATCCTACCTCTTGTTAGTTTCTATGGAGCTCCCTGTAGTCAGCACGACAACCTTTGTGACTGAAACCCACATTCTCGTTTTCTTTCTTTGGAAGTTGTATCTAGGAAACAAAACAGAAAATATCATTTTCAATAGAGCCATACTCACCATTTTGCTCTTCAGCTCTCTTTACTGCAAGCATCTCCGAGCTGTCCTTGCATCAAAAGGATCCTGTTTGTAAAATGCAGTGAACAGTGTTGTGACCTGCAACAGGAGAGACAATAATGTTTTGATGGGGAAACAAAAAGAAAATGGATTTAAAAACAATTGAAACTGATTTTTTTAAACAAAGTTTTTTTTATGTGAAATTTTACAAAAACGGAAAACAAAATACATTAATGAGTTTTGTCCAGGTTCAGTCAGAAGGTTTAACTCGATGTTTTCACACCATTTGTTTCATTATTTTGTAGACGATTCAATTAATTCAATCCCTTTTGATATTTTGCTGGTTGTAGGTGGGTGGATATTTATTACTTTAAATATTTTGATAAACTGATAACTTGAGTGGAGTTATCTACACTTATCACAAGTGACCATATCGACCCATGTGGGTAGATGTGTAGCTGTGTAGGCACAGTGAAATGTTTTGAAAAGGCTATAATTTGACCTTCATTATGACAATAATGAAACAAATAAAACAAGCATCTCTTTATTTGTGTGTGTGTGTGTGTGTGTGTGTGTGTGTGTGTGTGTGTGTGTGTGTGTGCGTGGGGGGGTTAACCCAACTTTTAACTGCAGGCACCTGAAGTGTTTACAGGGGAATATACATATTTTATCATTCCTAAAAGCAATAAATCATATCGAGTAATTACCCCCAGGAACACAGAGTTTCAAGTTTTGCAAGTAAATCTGTCGGTCGCTTAGATTAAACCCCTTTGGTCTAGTGGGGCAATGGGAGCAGCACTGCTGCTATTACCATTATCAGTTTTGGGCATCCCAGGGTCCGGTCTCTAAATCAGTAGAAAGTGAATTTCCCAGTCAGTCAAACATATTTTAGTGTGTCCAGATTCCAAAATTATTGCAGTGCAATAGTAAAAGTCTGCACCCAGAATGCACTAAAAAAGGTTTTACTGTATCTTTGCAGATTGCTACTTTTTCTGAAGCTTAGGGCCATATCTGGAAATAATACACAAACCCCACCACCTCCAAAAAACAGCAGACCAAACATTAACGTACCATTGGTAGTACAGTTACTGATGCATTTGTGAAACAGATGGTACAATTCATTTTGTAAGACTATTTATATCTTACAGCAACCTGTTTCCTGAAAGGACGATATTATATTTCATTTTGCTTTGCCAAATGAGTTTTGAACAAAATGTAATTGGTGCGTGGATGTTCTGTGGCAATGTTTTTTCCATTGAAGGAAATGTCACATTTTATATACCGCACACATGTTATAAGGAGGTGGTGAAAAATGAATGGTGGCCGTGTCCGGAGACACGTTCGTGTGGGTTTTAGGCAACAAGAGCACTTTGGTGGTTGGGATAAGCTGGTGGTTGTGGTTAAATGTTAATAAAGTGAACATGTCCTGTCTTGTGTCACTGTGGACTTTTTCATCTTTTAAGCATGTGTTACGCACTTCGCCCTTGTGTTCTTCTCCCTCCTCTCTCTTTCTCTCTCTTTCTTTGACCATTCAGTGTTCTGTTCTTCTAGTTCCTTGTATTGTGTTTCTTTCTTTTGAGGATTGAGGTCCGGTTGTCCATTTTTCGCAGCTTGCACTGTTTTTGGAAGGTAGGTGTGTGTGTGTGTGTGTGTGTGTGGGGATTCTGGATCTGACAGCCTGCTATATGGCTGGCCCAGACTTTTTGTTATGTTTGGCCAGGCCTCTAGACTCCGACAGTTTTGGTTAATGTGAAGTATTATTTGGTTCCTTAATAAAATCTTTTTGGTTAACTATTTCTCTCTCTGTAAATGCTGCTGGCCACAGGGTTGAGTCAAATGTTTTTGTTCTAAATATTGCTGTTTTTCTCAGTTTGAGTTGGAGACTGCATGTTTTAGGGAAAACCTCTATTTTGTATTGTTCTTTTTACATCAATGCTCTAAATTTTTTATAGTTTTATAGCACTATGACTACCTTCTAAAAGAGATAACATTCAGCTCTGACATTCATTTTTAAACACAACTGAAATTGTTACTGAAAATAACAGCAACATTCTGCACCAGACCTGTAATCCAAATCCTCTGAGATAAGCAGCACTTTGTTCTTTAAACATGATCCATTAACTTGTGTGTCAAATAATTTCCTATTACTATATTTAGAGAAAGAGAATGTAGTGTTTTTCACAATGTAAATGAGGTTTACAGTAGACTTTCTATCAGATAGATGGTCACTCAGGCTCTTCTTGTTGTTCAAGAACCCATTAACCTCTTCTTAAATTGGCCAATCTAAGCTTCGTCAAGCCTGAAATTGTCGTGATTAAAAGCAAAAACTCAATCATGGTGATGCATAATTAATTTTCCTTGCATGTTAATTCTATTATGGACAGACAAGAAGGATTTTAATCAATTATTTTCAGAAAATCTGGATTTAAGAATAGTGACCGTCTCTGGCAGGAGACTTTCAGGCAGTTCATTTTCATGAAATTATATAGTTCCTTGTACACAAGCTGTCTGAGCCTAGGTAATGTCTGTCATCATAGAAATCCTGGCTTTTTCATTGTCACCCACAGCATGCAGAGGTCCATTGATACAATTTTGGGTACTGTACATACCTAAATACCCATCTCATCCACTTTGCCCTGTCTTACCATTTTCACATTTTCTATGTGCGCCTGTTTCTTCCTCCTGGCTTTTCAATGACATATTTTATCTAATGTTTTTAACTATAATGTCAAGCTTTTTTGTCCTCAGGTTTTGTTGCATATTTACAAAAAACACTAAGAGCACTTTAGCTATCAGCATTTTCATTGCATCCAGAAATGAGCGATTACTTTTGCAAACTAAAGCAAATTGAGATTTTTTTCAACCATGAAATGGTAAATTCATCTACATTTATAGGCATGAAGATGCATCTCTCCCTTTCACCTCACACTGTATCTTTGCCCCCCAACGCCCAACTCTCCAATTTGAAAACCTCTGGCATACACCAACATTCACATTTATGACATTTCAAACAAGTAAAATAATACGTTGTTCAAGACCTTCATTTTGTAGATGATAAAATACATAAAATAACACATTCCTACAATAAGTAAAAGGATCGCAAACATAGTGTATTCACAGCATGTTGAAAAGATGTATTACTTTTATGTTAAAGGCCACCAATTCTGCTCCAGCCCACTTGTTTTTGCACTTGATTTTTTTCCCATATTCATGAAGATATTTGCACTTTACTGTATACAAATAAACTGACTATACAGAGAGACAGTCCACCTCTCTCCCTCTCAGCAGTGCCTCACATGCATGACCCACTGTAAGTCAGAAATACACTACTTAAATCTAAAGGGGCTGCTGCTGTGTAATGCCTCCTTTAGAGATTTAAACTAAAGAACGACCACCAGGATTACAGTGGTACTCGTACAGATTTATAGAAGAATGTGAGGACAGTTTCATCCACAGGAGACATTTTCTGATCTACAGCAGGTTGATATTTTGACTGCACTTATCTATCAAAGGCTTTGTTTCAAATTGCTCTCTTAAGATACGGACACAGAAAAACGCAAACATAAACATATAAATACACATTCACATACACAAAGAGATCTAGACTGGGGTAATGCAAACAGCATTATGACTTGTGTCTACCTTGGCCCAAATCCTTCTCTGAGGGTAATCCCTGACAACAATGGATATCACTATGAATGCCATTTCAATTCATAATAAACCAACACCACGGTTTGCACTTAATGGATTAAATGTAATGTCATTACAGTAATAGAAACAATGATTAGAGTAATCACATATGATGGAAGTAACCAGGTTATAGTTACAGTGCTTTTGGTCTACTGGTCCAGAGTGAAATTACTTTTGGTTTGGTACAGCCTCACTGGGCTGCTAGCATGGCTGTAGGCTTTTAGTCTTGTAAAAGAATAGAAATAGGATTTGACAGAAAGTAAATGAAATGAGAATAAATGCAGGAACATATGTTTGCACACCTTGAAGAAATCCAACACTGCAGATGTGGATGATAATTATTCCAATTTTGGAAGGACACGGATCCAAAAGTAGCTAAAATGAGCCTGTGATATCTCTCTCTCCTCTCTCTCTCTCTCTCTTTCACACACAAACACACACACACACACACACACACACACACACACACACACACACACACACACACACACACACACACACACGGGTCCCTACCCTTCCCAGCATGCTCTGCAGAACTCATGTCCACAGGACATGTCCACTGGATCCTCAAACACTGAGATAGAGCAGAGACAGATTCCACACTGCAGGGAGACGGAAGATAAACACATCACATGACACTCAGATGTTGTCCGACACAATGATATCTAACAAATCACCATATTTTGCACATTTGAATGTTGTGTTGTCTTCATAATCATACACAGGGACACAATAACAGCAACCTCTATAGAACATGGATTAAACTAATATAACACACCTGCAACAAACCCTACATTTGTAGGGTTAAATCAACCATAATATGTTGTGGCACAATGGCCATCCAATATTATTATCCCTATTTTCCCCAAAGGCCCATCCAGCTCCCATTGTACATTTCAAGTAATATCAAATCCCATGCATCTGCTCAAATACATCCCAACGTCCTTTAACGTCTGCGTGTTTAAAGAGTCCAACAACTTAAAGTCTGAACACTGTGAAAGCAAGTTAAACCTCAGCCGGGATTTGCAGGCAGACAAGTACTGGATGTGTGATTACAACTGCTTCAACAGCAACAGCGGACAAGAGGCTGATGCTTATGTGCAACTAAAAAGAGCAGAAAGAAGATTCTTTTGCTAGAAAGAAAGCATATGACCTCCTTTTGCTCTATTAAGTTTAGACATAAATCTGCTACAACCAAAGAAAACCTTTTTTTTTTCTCTTTCGCCAACACATTACTCATTTATATTCAGGGCTTACTGTGGTCATTGAACATTTCCCTTCGCAAAAGTAGGTTTAAAATGAACCACAGATCTGCTCCATCAACAGTTAACAAAAACGTGTCCTATTTAAATCACCACTGGCTCACCGTGGACATGCCCTCCTCTCCAGGTGTGAGGCAGCTGTCAGTCGGGGAGGTGAGGGTGAGTGTAAGGGGTGAGCGCGGGGTCCTGGGAGTGCGAGGTGAGGGCAGGGTGTCCCATGCATTGTATCCGCTGGGTGGTGGGGTGGGCATGGCCACACCCGAGCGCTGGCAGCAGCCCTCAGCATCTGACATCCAGGCTTCCAGAAGTTTTTCTCTGTCCCAGTCTGAGAGAGAGAGAGAGAGAGAGAGAGAGAGAGAGAGAGAGAGAGAGAGAGAGAGGACGTTGCACACGTATTTAGAGGCAGAGAACATGTATGTCATTCTCTGAACACTGCAATCACAACGACAGTGCTGTGAGGGTTAGTGAAGGTCTGGTAAAAGTCAACTTTCTCTAACAGACAAACACAAACCATGTGCTCGGAGCAGGGCCTCAGCAGTGAAGAGGGGGGCTTGCAGCATGTCAGCCGTCTCTACGATCAACATGTCCTTCAGCCTGCGCAGGTCCTGAAGCTTCAGTCCCTCATAAGGCTGAAAGGACATAAGAAATGTTAGGAAGATGCAGAGAGAAATAAAGGAAGAAATGAAAGAGGGAGAGAGCGAGGAAGTGATGGGGATAAAGGGAAGGTGAGGGCAAGAAATGTTAAGATAGAAAGAGGAGAAAGTTATTTCACAAAAACAAGAAAAGTATGAGATTGAGATACGTTTAAGGAAGTGAAAAAGATAGTGTGGGGAAAAATGAAAAGGACAAGGATGTGGGCCAGCGGGTATGGGGGTTGGTGTGAAAGGGAGATTAAGTATTAACATAGATTTGGCTGCAGGAAAGAAGATCAAACTGCTATCACTTGGCAGCAGCTGCTGCTAGAAGACGGCGCTGGTGCCCTCAGTTTAACTGGGAACCTGAGAAGCAAGAGGCGAGGTGTGTGCATGTATATACTAAACTCAGCAAAAGTAAATCCCATGTTGGAGCAACATAATGTAAAACATCAATTGGTCTCCTTTTTGTTGTAATGTACATAGATTTGCAACAATGTTCTCTGTCCTAGCCCAGAGATATTTATAAATACAAGCTGATTTTTTAATTCTTGGCTTTGTCTACATGAAACTGTAAGCACTTGACATAGTTTTAGGTTTAGTTCATTTGACATTATGAAACATTAACACTTAAGCAACCACAAAATGTCCAAAAGTCCACTGTGGTACTTGATGTAAAAAGAATAAAGATGTGGGTGGTTGCGTGACGAGGTGACATCGTACAAATCAGACAAATCAGAACGAGAAATACCTAAATTATCATTATAAAAATAAAACATTTATCATACAGGTCGTGTTTTTCCATTCCCTGTAAAGTGAATGTGTCAAAGTTGCAACACTGGCTTACTAACATCCGTGACGTTAAAGAGAATAAAAATAACACAACAACTTACAAAGTCTAGCCAGCAGGAAACCCCCAGACTTCGTAAGTGTGGTCTCACCTCCTTGTATTGCAGCAGGTTGGTTTCACCACGTGCGTCTGTGTTTGACTGCTGAGCTGAAGAGGAGGAGAAAACCATCTGTGACTCCAGGCTGAGGGCCAGCTCGGTGTGGTGATGCCGCTCGGCGTGGTCGCATGGCGTCAACTTGTCCTCATCCTCCACAAAAAGGTCCGCCTCGCTCTGGATTAGCAGCTAGAGGCAGGGACAAAGACGGAGAAAAGAGAGAACAAAAGGAACAGGAGAAAAGGGAAAGAGATGGATAATGGAGAGGAACAACAAATTGAAGGAACTTGCAACAAAAGAAGCGACAGGCGAGAGCAAGTGGAGCAGACAAAGAGAAAAAAGGAGGAGGGGGGAGAAGAGAGAGAGAAAATAATGTGATGGCAGAAAACAGAAAAGAAAGTACACAATGACATGTAAAGGAAGAAAGAAAAACGATAAGGAGAGGAAAGAAAGAAAGTGGGAGGGAACAAGAGTGAAAAGAAAGTTTAGAAAAATGGAGAAAGATTGAGGTGTGGAGAGACAGACAGGAGAATAAAAAGAGAAAACAAAAGAGAGGTGATGTAGAAGTGAAGAGAAATGTGTTAAAACGTTTTATCTTAAAATGTTATTTTTCAGGGTTTATCGCTCTTCCTTTAATTCAGGAAGTGGATTTCCTTCCAAAATCAAAAGACAAGGAAGGAAGTAAGCACTACTTGGATCTGACAGTAATGAAACACAGAGCAGATGCTCCTGATGGCATAATACTGTCTACAGATTTCCCCGACTGTGCTCTGTGTGATTGGATTTGGCCAAGATTTTACAGACAGATCTGCCACACACAAAATAAAGCTCATCCTAATGTGAGTTTGCAGGTCCACTCGCCCTCACCTCCACGCAGCTCTTCAGGCCCGCGGCGGCAGCGTAGTGCAGACAGGTGCTGTGGTGATTGTCGGTGGCGTTGACATTGGCCTTCTCGTACTGGCCGCCCTCCAGCCTGGCCCCGGTCCAGCTCAGGATCATCTGTCGGCGGGGGGAACCCAGAAATAAACGCACGTTATTTGCATGTCATCAAAGCAACGACTTCACGCAACGCACTTTTACGCACCGACGTGCGAGTTCGTGCACGGATTTGTACCTGCAGGCAGTCTGCACGACGCTGCTCGTCTCTCTGGGGTCTGGCCAGTCGGGGTGACAGCGCTCCCTCTGACAGCAGCAGGATTTGGGGGCCTTGGCACAGCACATGGAGACACGTCTCGTTGTGCACGTTGCGCTTGTTGGGGTTCCCCTCTTTACTGAACAGGAAGGACCTGTACGACGCAGGCAAGAAAAACGGGATTCAATAAAAAACAAGACGTTTAGAGGAGTTTGGAAGTGAGGTGGAAAGAGAAGAAAGAATAGACGGCAACAGGAAGAGGGCTTCAATCGGAGGGTGAAAGGGAAGGTGGAAGAGAAGAGTGAAGAATACTTAAGAGAGAGACAGATGTGGAGGAAGGAGCAGATGGAGGGATGAGTGGAGATGACAGCATGGTGGTCAGGTGGATTGTGATGAACGTTGGTCGGTAAGAAGAGCAGCAGGGAGGGGGAGGAGAAGAAAGATGGCAGAATATTGACTATCTCTGTGATAATGGACATGCTGGCTGGTGGACACACACAAACGCGCGCACACGCACGCCAGATGCACTGGGAGCCTGTGGCTGTGGTTGCAGTTCTGTTTAGTAAATTGTTTTTCTGCTCTTTGTCAAAACCTCCATTTACTGATTAGCTTTCCGCTCTTGCATTTGGCTCCATCTATTCTGGTTTCTCCTCTTCAAGTTTTTTTCCAATTATTTTGAAAACTTTCATCTCTCCTTTTTTGTCCCATACTTGCCTTTTTTCCTCCTCCTCCTCAATGTCTTTTCTCCATTGTCTTTTACCTTTCTGCCAGTTGACATCCTTCTCTACATGATCCTACGCCAGCTGTATGATAAACTGTAGAGACAAATCCGTTTCTTTTTCCTTGAATAGTGGTGCATTTGAAAAGACCTTCTCACTAATGCACATTCAACAAAAAGAAAATAATAATAGGATGCCACTGGATCTCCACTGGTTGAAAACATACAAATAAGGTTGCAAAACCCTTCTTTCCCTCTCCGCTTCCTCTGTAATTTAGACACAGCAGCAGCATCGACTATTGAATTAGTGTTTGAATGTTTCCTTGTTGTGCAGCCTTTCAGCCTATTCTTCCACTGCTGTCCCGCTCTTCCACTTCTGACCTTCTCATCCTGTCAGACACAAGCCCCTGCAGCCTCCCCCTAATGACAGCACACTGCCAATTCAACAGCACAGCAATAATCACTAATTATTCCCCTATCAACTACAACCCCTCTCACACATACACCCCCCCAGCACCACACACACACACACACACACACACACACTATGAATAGCACTAGTATCAGGCTATAGAAAAAAACAGGCTAGGGGTCGTCACATTTTGCTGCAATTGTTGAGCACTAAAGCTGTTCAGACGGTATAATAACTTGACGAGGACAGAAAGCCTCAGGGGAGAGGTTTAAACGGTATAATTCACACTGAAATGCCGAATTAGTGCGCAACGTGGGACCAAAAAGGAACCAAACCTGCCACCGCGCACACACAAAAAAAGGGGGAATTGTTGGGACGTTGCTGTGGGTTGACAAATAAATCTGCTTTATGTCTTGGCCTTGTTCAAACATCAGGAACTCAATTGTTCACAATGAGTAACCAAGTCTCAGTTGTTGTTTACATATTTTCTAAGACTGCGTTCTCAGATGTTGTGGAGGAAGGGTCACACTTCCTGAACTACACCCATTTTTCCAGTAATAGGTCTCCTTGAGATTTCCCAGTTTGCACATCTCTTGGGATCACTAGCCAATCCAACCCACGGAGACGACGAGAGGAGCGATACATGTTAAAAATAATCTGAAAAACAGACTCTGCATCTACCGGCCCACGCTGGTTCTCCGCGAGTCTTTATTTTGTCTGAGATTTCTCGGCCGTCTATCTGCTTGGCTCCATCCGATCGAGCTGCTGGAACAAAGGAGCATTTCCTTTGATACTCATCAGGAGCAGAGCGCTCCGTTCCACACGCCTCTCTGGCCCATTATAGGTTAGTAGGAAGGGACACAAATAGCACACCAATTGATTCACTGTTATATTCACCGACTCGGACGCATTAAGCAGTTGTGGAGTCACAGTTTCCCCCCAAAACACACACACACACAAACACACACACGCAGATAATTGACTGGCCTTTTCAAACAGCTCCGCCCCCCCTGTAATCATGGTAAGAAAGGGCAAGAGAGAGGAAGAGTGCGAGGAGGAGGAGGTGACGACGGCTATTGAGTCACTGCATCAGCTGTCTCGGTCAGGGCCAGCAGCCTGATTATCCCTGCAGGCGGTAAAAAGACACACTGGTGTCTTGCTCTCTGTATGTTTTTTAGTTTGACCCCTTTCTTCTAGGTTGTGTTAGACACAGTGACTCGCCTTTAACGTTTCTCTTAAGCCAGTATTCAAGGGAGGGTGTGCTGGCGTGTTCGCGCGTGTGTGTGTGTGTGCACCTGTTTCATGCAAGTACGCATGCAATGAAACTCCTTGCAGCACAATAACCACGCAATAAATTCAAATCTGTTTCTGCTCTTAAAGTGACACTGCAGTGATTTAGCATTGCGCTTTCATTAAGTTGAGGGACATGAATTGTTAACATCTGCACAGCAGAAGCAGAGATATCCTGACTTTTAGTTGCCAGTAAAGAACAAGCTTCACAAAATCGGGTTTTTCTTTGGGCCCCGTGTGCCTTTTCTTGTCTTTCATACTCTTCATTCCAAGTTCGTAACGCATGTTTTTGGATATAAATTCGAAGCCCAGTTGATTTGAGATAACCTTGATGAATTCTTTAGTTATTTTACCAGTTTTCGCTCCGCGTGACAAGCACACTGAACTTCACGTGTTTAATATTGGTGGAGTGGGTTTTAGGCTGTACTTTGCCGTTTTGTTAATCAGTGTTGGTCTAATTGTGTCTGATTGTCAATGCTCCTCATGGCCTAATGCAGTGTTTCTGTCTGGCACATGTCAACATCACTTCTGATACTTTTCACCTTGTAACATCATTTGTACGCGACTGGCCTCTGTTGGTCCCCGTACAATGAGTCGTCTTACTTGCCTTAAAAACTAAAATTATGTTTAATGTGACTTGCACTTGCAGAACTTCTCAACCAAACCCAACCCACAAAAAAATATGTTTCTTTTTTTTACCTGAGCAGACGCGTCATTGCGTGACGGCAGACATAGTGCAGGGGCGTGTTGTGCTGGTACTGCTCTCCGTACGATGCATTCGGGTCCAGGCCATCCCTGAACTGAGGGTTTCCTTCATACAGCTGCCAGGCCAGGGCCTCGTCGCCACCCATCAGGGCCTTGCGGAACTTGGTGGCTGTGTTGCCCATGGCTTCAAGCCTGCAAAGGGCCGCCTAAAGGGAGCTGTGGCAGATGCCCGTCTGGCTGCCTGCCTCCTTCTCCTTCTCCTCTTCCTCCTCCCCTGTTCACAACAGGTCACAACTTAGAGCAACATGGTTCAGTGTTTTTCTGCCCTGTAAGTAAAAGAGAGAGAGAGGGGCAGATTGATTAGAGGAAAAGGATGGTGGAGAGAGGGACACGAGAAGAGGTTGGTGATGGAAGGGAAAAAAGGAGAGAAAAAAGGACCAAGAAAGACGACGTAAAGTGAAGAAGTAGGGAGACAGATGGAAAGGGAAAGACATAGGGAGGAGCTCAATCAATCAGTCCATCTATCGATCAGCAACATTGAGGATGTTATCTTACTGGAAATGGGGGGGAATGGAGGGACAGAAGAAAGAAGCTAGAAAGACAGAGAAATGATTAGGGCAGACAAAAGGGGAAGGTTAATGATATCCAAGCCATCGATTTGTTAGTCAGTTCATGAAAAGGCAAGGTCAATATTACAACAGCTGGCCACTGCGAGTCCAGTGAGCTTGCATTTGTGAGGAATTTGCATGTCTTAGGCTGTTTACATGCTTGTCTGCTAGTAGAGAAATAAGAGTCTAAGTGTGTGTTAAGCCAGGCAGCACTAATACGCTGGGCCAAAACCAGTTTCACTTTGCCTAGAATCACAGCTATGGGCTGCCGCTACAGTTTACTCTCCCAGCAACAGCTAATAAACCTCCTGGAGATCCACAAGTTATCGTGATCTGTTCATTATCGTCCTAAACAACATGCAAAACAAGAGTAATAACAGCGTGGTGGAAAGGAAAAGATGTGAGAAAGAAATACAGACTCTTTCTTGTCACATATTGTACATAATCACTACCTTGAGTGGAGCCTGTATGTGAGCGCATGTGTCTGTGTGTGTGTGTGTGTGTGTGTGTGTATTGGGCCGTTGAGGGTATCATTACAGTTTTCATTCTACGGCCATCTGTCTGGCCCTCACAAAGAGCCTCTTTTAGCCCGGCTACAGTTGGCCACTGGCTGGCCGGGGCTCTCAAACATTTGAATAACTTGGTTGGCTGCCTCCCCTCTCCTGCCTCCCATTTCTATGCAATGACAGACAGCGACACAGACAGAGAAAACACACACTGACAGATGGAGACACACGGGCCGCGCAGAAGCTGCCTCTGCTGCGAATAATAGCTAACATCTTGTAAGTTCTGCTCCTGTGGTGCATGCAGTAGACCGGACCTTGTGTGTCTGTGTGGATATATCTGGAGGGGTGATGGTGATGGTGATGGTGGGGGGGGGTTACTATAGTTAATAGGTCAGTCTGTCTGCTTGGCTCTCTGTTTTGTGCACACTGGTTTACTTCCAGTTCACTTCACTCCTCTGTGTATCTCCGCCAGTCTCTCTCCATCTCTCATACTAAATAAGGACAGGATGCCGGGACACGGAAGAACTTTGGAATTTCAGGGATTGCAAGTTCGGCCGTTTGCGCTTGGCAGTGGCAGTGGCAGTGCAGTTCTCTCCTATTACGAAAGCTCTTTAAGCCTACACGTCATTTAGTGGTCAGGTGGGAGTGAAGGTCGAGGAAGCGTTTCACTCCTTGTTTTACCGGACACTCGTCCTGTTAGCCTAAAAATCCAGCCAGGAACAAAAAGGTATGTTCATGAATTCTGTTTAAATTTAAAGTTGCACTCATACCACAGCTCTACACAGAACAGGCCTCTGGCTAAATATCGTGTTCCCCATTTTAGGTCATGTGATAATGGAGACTAAAATAACTTGTGAGTTCAAGAATCCTAAACACATAATTCTTGATTCCTGCTAACAAGAACTCAAGTCACTCTCTGTTTCTTGGAAACTCAGTTTGCCAACACACACACATTTAGACAAAATGACACAATGTTCAACAAGAGCGGTCACAATGTATGATGGTACTTCGGGTGTGACTGTCTTGATGTTTTGCAAAAATATTCACACGAGGGGTTAGAGCTTAAATGGTTCGTCAATAAATTAACTGACGGAAAAATCGATCTGCAGCTATTAAATAACTTTCCAAGCAAAAACACCAATCGTTCTCTGGTTCCAACTTTCTTGCGTGAAGCGTGAGCTCTAGGAAGTGTTGGGCAGTATTTTGACATTTTATTTAAAAAAATGAGAAGAAAATAAATTTGTCAGATGGGATCAGTCAAGGATAGTCAGATGCATTGAGTAGCACCTATTTTCATTGTAGAAAAATGTAACCAATTATTTTCTCAAAAGATTGCTTAAATTTTTGCTTAAAAAATCCAAAGATGTTCTGTTTGCAGTGAATCTGGACACGGTTGAACTTGAGAGTTCTTGGCAGCTGTGCTTGATACATGATTTAAATGATTAGAAATTACAAAACAAAAAGTTGCCAATTATCCGCTGACAGACTAAGTGACTTGGTTAATCTTTTCATAACAAAGAAAACAATTACTAGTAGCAGTCCTTCCAGGGTGCTGTCAGTCATATCAAGATAATATCATATGATAAGCTACATCTATCACTGATCGTGGACTTTGCTGTAAGAAATCACACAGGATGTCAGCCTGTGATTTCAGCCCTACCTCGCAGGATCATAAAAGTGAAATCATCAGATACTACTGTTACGATCGCATGTTTTTTAACACACACCTAACTGTTGTGGTGCCCTTATCAAAACTTGCTGTCAGTCGATACACATCCACTCAAACACCTCAGTCCACGCGTGGGTGGAGCATGCTGTAACATATAAACAGACAAAAGTTGGGTTGTCAAAACAGATATAAAACTTACATGAGGGAGCCAAAGCCAGGCGAGGGCTGCACAACGAGACACATTGCGAGTAACTTCAACCGCACTTCGGCATTTACCTAAATTAGCTAGGTCACCGTGTATCAGCTAAATATTCAGGTCAGACCTCGTGTGGTTAGCCCTGAAGAAGTGTGTCAGCATGAAATGGAGCACAAAACAAACAGCAGCCGACTTCTCTCTGCATGTTTCTGTCCACGCGGCCCCTCGGTTAAAGCTCCTTTGTTCAACACACTGACAGTCTCTGTGAATTATTAACCCAACTGGAAAGCGAGTGTTAGGCGCAGGTTGCCCGAAAGGCTGCCGACATAACGCGTTACCTTGGGTGTTAACGTTTTCCCGTGGGAAAACGTTAACACCCAGAGCTGCCTACCTTACCGCCGCTACCGAAGCTAGCAAACAGTCTCGCTCTCAGGTTTACGTTAGCGCGTTATGTTAGCCTCAACTGCCTCCGCTACAGCCGCGCAACAGCAAATCTCCGCCGTTTTACTTACACGGTCGTTTCACTTGGTCACTAGTCGCACATTCGGAAACCTTCGTAAATCGAGGGCCATTATCTTGTCACTGCCATTCGCATCCCCGGCTGCTTTTCCGCTGAACCATCCTCTCTGCCACCGGACCCGGCGGGGACGATGATGATGCTGCTGAGAGCGGAGGGGCGAGACTGACCGGATCTCTTCAGTATGTTGTTGTGGCTGCCAAAGAGAAATGCGTACTGCGCATGTTCGGCACCAACTGTCACACACAACAGCTCTCACCTGATTGGTCGGTTGTCTGAGTTCGCTGGGTGGTTTTTTGGTTTACAGTTTTTTTTATTTTAACCTTTTGGTAAAATTGTATTTTAGCTGATATAACAGGTACATTTTAATATTTATATATATGAACATAAACCTAATCATTTGGGGAAATAATTAACTGAGATTAAAAAAATTATACATTTTATGACAACTTTAATCTCTTAATAAGCAGCAGCCAGCCATCAACATCATGATTTAAGTGGAGTTGGCAAAACCGAAAACAGAATATATATTCTGTATATATACAGTGTGGAATAAGGCCATTAAAACAACCATAACGTTGAAATAAAAGTGGAAAACTGTTTATTAAGGGGTTCATTTGTAAATCTCTGCACTTGTAGTGGTAAATATGTGTAAAATAATTTTCTGCAAAATGTGCGCCAAGCATCATTGTGCAGAAGAATGTGAGCTCCCACCTTTTTGGCTTGTGTCCCTTAATCCAGCAACCTCCTGACCCCCAGTTGGGGAACTAATGTATTATGTCAATGGATTGTTAATACGTATGTATTAATATATAACCAGCATTTTAATACTGTAGCTAGTTGCTGGTTGTAGTGAGGAACATTTTAACTGAATAAGTTAATCTATAACTCTAAACAAAACATGGTCAGATTGTATTAGTAGCAACAACAACAAAAAAACATTTTCATAATACACCATTAACCTATATTATTATTTAATTAACAACATTGGGAAAAACAAGCATGTGCAAAGGAGCAGGAGTCCAAAGTGCAACCTGTCACTGTCAGTCTCTCTCTCTCTCTCTTACACACACACACACAAATTTCTAGTCGTCATCCTGACAGCAAATGCCCACAATGCAGTCCTGACACAGGGAAGCCTCATGTGGTTTGGTCCACACCTTGGTAGAAGTAATAGGTGTATGATGCCTGTCGTTAACAAGCATTGCATCATGTGTGGATTCCCTACAGAATTTAATCTTTTTGAGTTTCATATTTACCCCAATCAACATTTTGTTTTCTTGTTTTTGTTTCATTTACAGTAACATCACTGCAAGTGTGATGCAAGTGATAACACACCGAGTTCAGTTCAGTTCACTAGGGGGCGGCATCAGACAGCTGGTAGTTTT
>JAVQJL010035922.1:0-32152 GCA_036024295.1 Nannoperca obscura
TTCCTGGCCCTTCTTGACTGTGACACCCCTTGAGTGCACATCAACGGGACCTTTCTGCAGAAAGCTTAATAAATACTCAAAACACTTTGGTGATTCAGAGACTCTTCATTTCCAGATTACCACCACAAACTAATATAACATATTAGATGATACTATTATGTGATCCATCTAGTAGATACATAACACTCTATATCATACATTATTATCAGACAGAAAATCTATTTCTCAGTGCAAAGCCTTTTTAGTTTACACATGTTTCATCAATGAAATTGAAATAAATATGCTCTGTATTAAACTACACATCGAAGTGGTTGTTTTTGTGGTGAACTTCTAGTGAAGAGGTTCTTGCACTGTTTGTGTCTGTCTTTGTTAACCACAGCTGTTAGAGATTCAACAAAGTGGAGTGATGCTATTCTTAAATCTACTGTCAAAAATGGTATTCTCACATGCAAGGAATTTATTCTTTATGCAAAAAAAAGAAATGCACATCCCCACATGCAGAACCTTGCATAAGCATGTGCATGTTTAAATACTCAAACTTATGCAAACGTCACAGTTGTCCCTATACACGCAGTCAGACATACACACATTGCTCTGCAAGTTCACTCAGTGTAATCAGCACACACACACGCAGCACATCCGTCAGACTCCCGTGCTAACACATCCAACCTCTTCCCTACCCACAAGCCAAATATTTGCTCTTGTTCAGATACGGGCCTGAACGGGACAGCATTACAGCATAGTCTTGTAGTCCCCCGTCTCTTTCATTCTCATACACTTCCATTCTTCTTCTCCTGAACTATTCCCTACTAAGGCTGTGTTCAGACCGACATTAGCACTGAATCAAAAAACAGCCTTCTCATTTATTTCACTGGGAACTCTGCGTTGGCACGATGGGGTTACAAACGCAGAGGGCAGTAACAACAATACATCCGAGCACACATGAAGAGCGAGTTTCAGTCTAAATAATACTCTGTCTAGTAGGGTCTCACCTTCCTGCCATGGGTCTCGGACCTGCGTGTCAATATGTCTAAATACCTGAGTGGATCCGAATAAACTCATACTCTCTCACGTCATAATCACCACGTTAGAGAACATTAAAGAAAATCAGTAATCTATGTAAAAGATTTATATGTTAAATTGGTCAGAAATTATAATTTTCTGTCAATCCTGGTAAAATAAAGTAACTGTTGGTGCAGAGAGAGAACTCAGGACATTATTACTATTATATTGCTGCTCTTTTCGACCGCGGATTTATCCTCGGATGTATTCAGATTCAGTCTGATTGTGCTCAGGTCCCTCTCTGATTGGGTCTTGAGTCTATGTTTTGAAAATGAATGTATAAATGTCGGGTTCGGGTACGTGTTCAACTGGCCCGTTTCTAGTCATGTCCAAAATGTTGGACTAGTAAAGACCTCTGTACACATGGCTGGACACGTGAATCAGCCTGTGATGCATCAGGACAATAAACTATGGCTTCCAGTTGGTGATCACCATGATGCAAACAACCACAGATTTAATCAAAACCTAGCTATATTATCACAAACAACATCACTTTACACATTCTTTCAAAATACGTATCAGTGACAGTGTAAACGATGGAACTGTGAAATAAGCAGCCACAGCCACCTCTGAAAACGTTTTTGTCTTTGGTGAGACTCAAAGACCAAAGTCATAATAATTGCATCAGGATTATGTGCTTCACCAGCAAGAAAAAGGACTTTACTTGACTGCATTTGTCTTTCCACATTTCTTATGATTCAGTCTTCATACTACACAAGAGTTAAGAGAGATGACACAAAATACATTTAGGGGTTAGGGGGACAGAGGCTAAATTGGGGAATGGGTTAATGGAGAGTCAAAGGGGTGGATGGCGGGGTCATCTGAGTTGTCGCAGAGGATGCACCCCCGCCCCCCCCCCCCCCTCCCCCCACACACACACACCCCGCCCTTTCTCTAGGCCCTGTACGGTAATTGGGCCCTCACATCAAACAAGCTTCATTTGAAGGACTCCAGGAACTGCTAATCCCCTGCCTTCACACACAGGGGGGAGAACGGTTTTGTGGTGCATGGCGTCCGCCACGCCGAACAAAACATCTTGAGGAAACTAAAGACTTGTTTGTGTGTGTGTGTGTGTGTGTGTGTGTGTGTGTGTGTGTTAATCGTTTAGCCATTGCTATCTGCTCATGCTGACGGCTGAACAGGTCAGACACTTTTTTTTTATGCCGGCAAGTCATCTGGAAACAAAAGAGCACTTTGGCTGCCTCTAAAAACATCAGTGGGAACAGTCGCCACTCGGTTACAATGGAGCCAATGTGATGCTCTGACTCGCCGTTTGGGTGGGGCCCCATCATACAAGCACCAACACTCACTTTCACTTTCTGACACACTCCTGTACATACATTAACACCTGACAAACCAAAGGACACAGAAACAATTTACATGACAAACAAAAGATGAGCTTAACATTTCTGTTGAGCTTATTTTTTTTTAAATCTTTCATGGCTGCCGGGGAAATCGCCCTGCAGCACATAATGGTAATTACACTCAAATCAACTGAAAAACACACACGCACACTTCATGTCGTGACAGATGTTTGACTGTCAAACAGAGGATTACCATAGGTACATACACTGTGTGTAGATACATAGAAATGCACTTTAACTTAACCTTTACAATGCAGTAACAGATGGTTACATACAGAGGCAACACGTGGAGCCCTTTATCTTTATAATGTTTTAGCATGTGTCACAGAAAGAAAGTGATGGCCTTATTAAAAATGAATCCCCGGTTTGATCTCTGACATGCAAACATACAGGTGATTTCTGAAACCAGGCTCCAGCTCCTCTGAATAACATTGGAATAGAGCCCACCTTCATCATATCATTCATTCTCTTTTATTAGCACGCTAAGCTGTTCGGCAGCTGTGCTCCTGAAGCCTCCATTGACACACATACACATAAACACACGCACACACAAAACTGGCAAAAGATGAGAGAAACGAGTACCAAGCTGCTTGTGCCACAGCGTCACACAGAAACATGTTTTCTCACACACACACAAACTCAAATGTTCATTCCCACCCGTCCCTTCCTATCTCAGCTGACCTGGCTCATCAGTCCAGCTGACCTCTCGAGCCTCGGACACGCACACACACTGCACACAGAGAGGCTGAGGATGTGCCGACAGGGAAGAGACTGCCGGCTCTTAATTAACAGGAAGTTGCGGTGTCAAGGTGTCACAGGCGTGTAGTGCGGAATAGCAGGGCTCGTCTGTCCCCCTATTGATTCCCATCGGGAATGCTTTGTTGTCACTTTCCCAACATCAAACGCCTGCCTGCCATTCACTGCCTGGACCGCAGCCGTTTCCCTCCCCGCTGTGTTTGGATTCTCCCGTAAATGAGAAACACAGCCATGGAGAGACTCAGATGTTCTAATTCTTACCCCACGCTTTAAAGCTGGAAGAAGAGGAAGGGGGGAGGACATCCTAATTGGCAATTTGGGATCCTCCATAGCGGATGGGCACTCGAGTAAGAAATGATTTGGCCTGCCTACTTTCATCTTCCCATCTTCTCCTTATGCCACCTCCCTCCACCCCAGGTTTCCCTTGCAACCATTTATTTTCCTGCTTGTCAGGTTTTTAACTCCAGCGCTTAGACACACACACACACACACACACACACACACACACACACACACACACACACACACACACACACACACACTCACACTCACACACACACACACACACACACACACACACACACACACACTCAATCATGAGCATGTACGGGTGGTCCGTGTGTCTGTTGGCGGGGGCCAGCCAGTGCAGCTTTGCGAAGCAACTCTTCCCAGGCTGCGTTGTAATTGTCAAGGAGGGCGACCTTGGCTTCCTTTTAAAATCCCGCCGAGCAGAACATTTATTTAAGGAAGCACTAGGGGCTGGAGGGGAGGAGGGGAGGGAGGGTGAAGTGAAGGGGGGGGAAGCGACAGGACAGACCCACGGACTCAACATCAAAGACCAAACTAGACATAGTAGGACAGAAGGGAGAGAGAAAGTGACAGAGGAAATGAAAGATGGGGAAGCACAAGACTACATGTTTTTCCTCTTCTGGATTGTTATTATGCATTTCATGGAGATTAGCATAGCCTGTCTGGCTTTTCCAATATTCACATTTTGTCTCTCATAATCAACAGAACTAAATGGATTGCCCCAGAGAAGAATTATGTGATGAGACAGTACAGCAAGAACACAGCCAGTGCAGCAGGTTAACAGCCTGTTCTGAGAAATTTGACCGGAAATAAACTGACAAAAGGCCTTTAATTGTAACACATTAACCTGCTGGTAGCTGCACTATTAACACAGACTGGGAAGCAAAAGGCTCCAAGTGTGTCTAAAAAAAGAATTCTTCATGTGTTTATGCGCCGGCCAGAAACAGGCTGGAAGCAGCAGGTGCATGTCAGTAAAACAGACGCCTGTCCTCAGCTTGGTGGCTTGTCTCTCTACCTACCAGTGTTTGTGTTTCACAGTCTGATAAGCCAAACACGACTTGTGGCATGAACACGGACACTCCCCGTCTTCCATAACTCCATATTGTTTGCAAACGCCAAGGGTGGAACCTTCCTCTCTCTGTCTCTCTCTCTCTCTCCCTCCTTTCCCTGAGTGCCGATGCTCGGTCGGCCGCAGGGCTGAGGAATGTGTGAGAGCCATGTGTCAAATCCCCAGACTGTGGGAAAGTGCTGCTCTCTGCTGAACTCCCTCCTCCCTCCCTCCGTGCCTCCCTCCCTCGTTCTCTCATTTCGTTGGACCGCTCGCCTGGAGAGCGCCATGTCCCACTCCAACACTGTGCGGGTGTGTGTGCGCGTGTGAGCGCATGTGTGTGTGTGTGTGTGTTTGTGCGTGTGCCTGACTGCCTCGCAGCACACAGCACACAGCACACAGGAAGTGAGCAGAGAGCGTCTGCCAGCGGAGCTCTGCCTGGAACTGCCGCTTCCTGCAGTTTCTATGCCAACACCAAGCCTCCCATAACACACACACACACACACACACACACACACACACACACACACACACACACACACACTCACACCCCGACACTCACATAGGCACATAGGCAACCTCCTCAACTCCTCGTCAGGAACAGCCAAGACGCCCCGAGAAAGAGAGAGGCTGCTCTTTCTCTGTATGTTTATCTCTGTATCCCGCCTCCCTCTCTCCTCCCCTCGAACACAAACACTGACATCTTCTCTCTCTGTGTACACTGCTTTCATTGCTTTGAGGATCCGGAGTTGCTGCTACACTCTGAGTTTCTCTGAAGCCTGCAAACAAGCCAGATAGTTGCTTCAAATAACAAATTGTTCAGCATAAAACTATAAATCTCCCCCAACATCAATTGCACGCGTCTGCCTGTCTCCTCTTACTAGAAATGTCACTGTGTAAACACACAATTTGCACACATGAGCCAAAAACTTAAATGTTGTGTGCCTGTGCATGCTCCTAGCTTACAGCCAGTCTGGCCACTCTTCTCTGATGACTTGACTGCTTCCTTGTCTTCTTCAAATCAGAACAGATAGTGTTTTGTGGGCATTTACATGTGTATACCTGTCAATAAAATATTCAGCTGCTACCCTCCTTCCCTTTTCCTTCTGTATTTGGACATTATATCTGTGTTATCTTTGTGTGGTCCTCTCTCTTTAACTGTCTATGTTGCTGTTGTCTCTGTAACATTTTCTTTGAAAGACACTTTTAATCCTTTTAAATGGTTAATTTCCTGCCTAATAGTGTATTTTAAGGAATGTTTTTCTTATACATAATTAATAATGACAACAATTACCAAATGTTATGTTGCTTCCACGTCCTGATCTTTCACGTTTGTTAATTTCCATATCAAGGTCTTGCTTTTGAATCTGCATGAGATGAGGAAGTGAAATTCTGTTTAAAGCTCATGCTGGGTGCAATGTGATCATTGTCTGTCTTCCCTGGAAACCCAGATATATCTGTGCTTGTTCACATGTTCACTACGTCAACACACCGTCAAAGCTTTTTCTTTTCTTTCTCTCAGTCAGCAGGTTTTACAGAGCAATGTATCTGTCAATCATCCCGTGCTCCTCCGCAACAGGGCCTAAAAATACACTCCCCACACCTGCCTTGCTTCACCCAGCCTACCCACATGTCATAAAACATGTCTGCTGAGACACACACTCACTTTCTCTCTCAGACACACTGTACTGATGACACAAGCAGTCCTCGGCCCTCCTGATCCATCTTCCAGCTGAAGGAAGACGAGCAGATCTGCTGTTTCCTGTCAGTGACATCCAGAGTGTCGCAAAATAAAGCTGACCTCTGGACAGCTCCCACCCCCGCCCCTCAGATCTACATATCAGTCCCCACTTGCCTGAGGTGACCCCACCATGTCAGTGCTCGCCGGTCTCTACACCTTTTCAGCAGCCAACAGGCCAGTTAAAATGGATAAATACACATTGTATGATATCCACAATATTCTCCCTAATAGATTTTTACGTCTGTTTCTTCACAGTCCCTTTTAGGGTTGTGCTCATTCTATTAGTAACACCACAACTATTTGGGAATAAAAAGGCAGCTCTATTTCTGTTAAGCTGCAAAGGATGTGCCCACTTTCTAAAGCCTGGTTTCCGGAACACAATAAATCAAACACACCATCAAGTGGATGAAATATTGGTAAACGTATTCAGGCTTGTTAATGGAGGCAGTTTCCTCACTACGTCTGCACAATACCATCTCTGAGCACTCACTCACTCACACACAGACACACACACTCACACACAGCGGTCCTGAGTGTGAGCCAGGCGCCAAGAGCAGATCCACAATTCGTCCAAATCTCCCTTCTCCACATCAACGTACAGACTGCGCCAAATACCCCCACAGAAATAAAATACAAATATCCCTGGGAGAGAAAGAGAGAGACAGGAGGAAGAATAATGTGTGTGTGAGTGTGAGTGTAAGTGTGAGTGTGTGTGTGTGTGTGTGTGTGTGTGTGTGTGTACGTTATAACACTGCAAGTCCAAGGATGGGTGAAATTTTACTGAACCAGTAGGGAGGATAAGTGGCCAAGGGTTTCACGCACACAAATACACACACACACACACACACACAGCCCTGGCTCTCTCTGCTGGTTGAATAAGCAGTCTCTGTGCCATATTGGTTTGGGCCTCCCCCTCCTGTGTTAGACCTTGTTAGCCTGCCAGGCCTCAGTCTCATTCCCACACTCCCATATCTGGCTCTGAGGCTGGCGCTGGGATTCCCCCTCATCATAGGCACACACGCACACACACGCACTCACATACACCCTTCCAGTACAATCAACTCAGGGTGGTCATTCGCTTTTTATTTGACCCTTTTCTTCACTCGCTCATTCCTAACTGTGATCATCCGTCTCACCAGTCTTTATCCCACACACGCTGTCTCATCCCATTTCTCTGTTTCTTTGTTTAAGCTACACATTTGCAGTCCATCATGACAAGGTAATGTAGATGGACAGAGTTATGGGTTTCTTTGCGGTTCTTTGATGTTAATGTGTTAGGTCTTCGGAGATGATCTTGAGCTCTTAGTATGCCTGTGGTAAAGTTGCAACTGGCGTGTCCACAGAAGTAATGGGGCGTTAAATGTCAATGAGGCATGTATGATGAGTGGAAGCACTACAAACATTTAAACTAATCACCTGCGTTCTGTTTTTTGAAAACTGCAGTATGCAGATTTAATTTTATTTGTGTTTTCTTATTTGTCTCATACAAATGCTTTACTTCTGGGGACATCTTTGATGCTAAGAAGTTTCTTCCCAACATTTACACTCTGTTTACACTCCTGTTAATCAACAGTATGGGAAGACATAATTTTTTGTTTGTTTGTTTTAATGTTGAGCTGTGGTGGCTATTAATGCTGTTCAAATACCCATTTCTTATTCTATTAATTCCCCCAAAACTGCATTTGCTGCTGCAGTAAAGTAAAATGCATCCTTTCTGGTCCTGTCCTGTAGATTTCTTCAGGGAAAGAGCTTCACCAGGTTTTCAGAGCAGCAAATATGAACGCTTTCTTGTGAGAAGTACAATACAGGAGCGATAAAAAGTAGCAAAATGGACATATTTATGAATGTGTGTATGGTATATTCAGATACATGATAGATCAATTAGTGATATAAACTAACTTTAGGTTGTAATGTTGAGAGAAATAATCACATATTTGTGGCTGAGATGCATTGCTAAGCCGTGTCGTTGTTTTTTCTTGTGTTGTTATGCTGTGATGTGACCAGCCAATCAAGGTCCTGACACAGAACATGGTGCTACTTTTGAAAGTTTTCATTGATGTTTGAACACTTGACGTGTGCTTTGCATTGTATCCTCTATATACAATATCAGTGTTTTATAGTTGTTAGGCGGTGTTGCCTCGTTAGAGGGTTAATGACCGTGGTCATTTCCGTCTACTCCCTCCACTCCTGTACTGCATGCACTAACTGTATGCACTGAGTGATAAGACTCTACACACCCAACATACCACTCATTGATTAGATGACCACTTCCACTCATAACAACCACTTACTGGAAAAAGAAGCAAAATGCCTGTTAGTCCCTCTCTGTGTGGGACATGTTTGCGGTTTTGAGAATGCATGTGGGGGTTACGGTTACTTACTCATGTTTTCTCTCAAGATCCAAACTGAGAACAGCTGGCCTTGTTACAAATCTACAGGAGGTTGATGGAATTAGATTTTTTTTTTTTCTGTTGAAAACAGTAGGAATATATAAATATGTCTGTAACTACATATCTAAAGACATATTACAAACATTGCATTTCTCAGAACTATGCTGAGCAGGAAGGGAGGATCAGTTGTTATCACAGAAGAAACCACTTGCATTCTTTCTGCATTGCAGTTTATCATTCCCACCATCCACAAGCTACGACAGCGCTGAGCTAGTAAATTAAGGAAAGTGTGTGCATGTGTGAATTACATTAAATATCTATATTTACATGACCCTTTTTAGACAAACTCCTGCCTACTAAACAAACACTAAAAATAATCATCTTTAAAGGATCAAACTTGCACTGCAGGCTCCATTAAAGCCCACTTAGCCGTCCTGTCAGAGGAAGCGTGGCTTTATAGCGCTGTGAAGGTCAAGAGAGGGCAGATGATTTACAACCGGCAAAGGGCTGGACATGCTCAAACACTAGTAAATAATCTGCAGGACAGAGTTTAAACAATCACAGTTTCCATTGCTATCCATTAATTGGACATTAAATCATGACATCATAGAAATAGCTGAGATATTTCGGCTTAAAAAACTACTTGGGGGAGGCAGGTTAGGTCTGTGTGGGCAGAAACTTTTTTTCTTTGAGCTGAGGTCATCCTGGTTGTGTGATGATGAGGTCAAGGAAACAGCAGAGTTATAGCTGATGATGCACTGTTTTATATGGCTTGAAGTTACCTCTATAATGTCAAGCCAGCAGACTGATTTAGCTGTGATTTGCTGTGATAGCTATTATAGCATTCATTGGAATAGTTATTGTGCAGTTAAAGCTGAACTGACAGCTATGACAGACTTTGCGATTGGAAATATCTAATAATTTAAGAGCGGTGGCGTGGCAGAAAGGTGAAGACAGGGCGTCACTGAGGAGTGGGTGAGGTAGAAGCAGAGAGGGGGGGGGTGCTGGAGAGGGGTAAGGGAGGTACCACGGGCATCTTATCAGTCCTGCGAGCTGTGAGTGATCTAAGTGGGCTGAGAGAGGAGAGGAGGGCCTCTGTTGTGCCCTGTGATCCAAGATTGTGCTTTATGGCATGCTCCAGATCTCTATCAGTGTGGGAAAAGACTGTCCAGAGGAACTGCGTGTGTGTATGTGTGTGTGTGTGTGTGTGTGTGCGCGCACGTTTGTTTGGTTTGCGTGCAGTTTCTAAAGCACTAAAGCAATCAAGCGGGCAGAGGCTTGTGTGCGTGAATGTGAAGTGTGTATGTGGGTGTGTAGTTTCGTAGTTTCTGCCACTAAAGCAATCAAGAGGGCAGAGACGTGTATGTTTAGATTGTGTGTGTGTGTGTGTGTGTGTGTGTGTGTGTGTGTGCTTGGCTGCTGTGGAGCCTGATAAGGACTATAAACATCATCCAACAGCAGGCGGGCCGGTTCCACACTCAACGATAAGCCAGAACTTTGACCCCTTACAAGTCTAACCGACCATTTAATTCACACACACACACACACACACACACACATACACACACACACACACACACTTGTACAGTGTTAATATCAGGTCATAAAGTAAAATCTGCTTCTGTGTGTCGCAATTAAATCTAACGTCACTGCCATTCCATCGCTTAAACGCTAAAACATATCACTCACAGGGAGCTCCAGTCACATGAATGCCTTGTCACCAGATGGTTGTAAAACAGACTGATCACTCATTAGTAATGTCCTGTGCTGAGGGCTCCAAACTATTAGTGATCCTTCATGCCTTCTGGATTTAACTGCCATCACATGATGCTCCCACTGCATAATTTCACCGAGTGAGGCCTCCCAAAGGCAACAAATACTATGAGTTCATGATTGTGCGCACACACACCCAGCTACCCAGTACCCGCTCCTCTCTAGAAGCCACCTGAATGATGCAGACACTGTCGTGCCTCAATAAACCTGCAGTGGGGTCGAGGGGCGATGAGGCCACAGCTAAATCGGTGGCAGGTTTAGCTATTAGTTGAGTCACAGATGAGTTCATAAGAGAGGCGCACTCCAGGGGGTCAATGGGTAAATCACGCTCCATTTCACCAATGCGCTCGGCTGTACTTGTGCCACACACACACACACACACACGCTGACGCCACACACACCCAGACTCCAGACTCCGCGGTGACACACATCAGGGCCATTGTGAGTCACCTGTGCAGCCTAGTAGACAAGCAGCCTGAGGCGAGGCGACACGAGATGTGTGTGTGTGTGTGTGTGTGTGTGTGACTATGAATGTGTGTGTGCTGCCTGTCTGGCTCCAGTGATATCATCATTAGGAGACAGCGAGGGCAGAGCCGTCTGATGGACGGCACACTCCGCTCCCCTTCTGATCCGGCCACCTCTCACCCAAAATGACCATCATCTCACTACTTCATAAAATAACGACAGAACAAAGAAATGGATGGAGGGAGACAGGGAGGGAGGAGCAGGGGAGACAAGGAAGGTATGGATGGTGTATAAGCAGCCAGGTCGTGGCCTTGTGTTACGCCAGCCTCTAGACATGTCCATTGGGAGGAGACATGGCCTGCGTTTGGCAATCAGCAGCCACTTACACACTAAACTAGGAGTGGACACAGACATTAAACAGCCATTACATCAATAGTATGGATGGGCGGCACTTTAAAGGTGTACTTATCATCTGCTTTATGACCAAACATAACCACGATGAATAGCAGCACTAGTAAATTCTAATTTCTCAGTTGCAGGGGGGAGGGAGGCAGAGAAAGAAAGTGCAATATATGGGTAGGAATTTTAATTTGATACAAAACTGAAACTAAAGCTGAAATTACAGGCACTGCATGTTGTTTTGGCATCAAAACATTGTTCACATTTACTGTGACATCATTTTCAAATAAACAGTTTTCTACCCAGTGCAAAGCTGACAGGCACCATCGATGCAGTATTTTCACATTAAACCGCCCTGGCATCAATTATTGCAATATTTCTTAGAAATCACCTATAACACAAAGCGCCTCTTCAGTATGGCAAGGACAAAACCTTTGACTCCAGTAGTAGGTAATAATTAAAGCCCCTGCACCTTTCAACTGCCAGCTCTGATGGGTCAAGACACCTACAGTAAAGTTTCCTGCTGGTTTTCATACAATCAAATATGGCCAATGATATTTAGCTTTGTGATATATAAGCAAAGATATGTGTAACTTAACACTTCAGCACCTCCGTGCAATGCTAAAATGTTAACTTTTTCTATTTTGAAGTGTTACGTATGTATCTAGCTGAGTTTGTGTGACCTCAGAAAACAAGATCTCAGCTTAAACCTTTGAGGGAAGTTCCTTCTTTCCAAGTTCTTTCCAAAATGTCTGAAATACAGTGTATACAACTGTGTGTGGGTGCAGAGCTGTATTTAGGTGAGGTTTAATTGGTGCAGGTGCACCTCATTACCTTGATTTACCCACAACTCTCTCCAACTCCCTTACTAACACGTGGTATGCCTCTGCCAGGATACGTGCTAAACAGTATAATCAAAGATGAGGAAATTGCAAAGCAGCGAGGTGGCAGTGCAGGCATGAAGTGAATCAAATGGATTTCCTTACTGGGTTAACATTTTTTTTGTATTTAATTCAGCAATCTGCCAGCCTGTGCTCATCTTCGTCTTATCTTCGGATACTGACAGGCTTTTCTAGCGCATTCTAGCTATCACACCACCAATTTGACCACATTTGTGCCAGGAATTACAATTTTTAAATTTCACAAATGTGGCAATATTGTGACATATTTCAACACGCATCCACCACTTCCACCAAATCAAGCTGCTTTTCTCTCTCAATAAGATGTCCTATTAGTTTATCGTTTCTATTTCTATTTCCATTTCCATTTCTATTGGTGCTTGGAATTTGTAGAAAATAAAGGAGAACTGACAGCTTTGTGTTAAATCATACTAGCCATGTCTCCCACAACTGGACTCTGCAAATACATAGCCTACTGGCATTGCAGTGCATTATGACACTCCTCTTATTACCTAATGCTTAATACATTTTCAGCTACAAGCCTTCTTGTTCGAAAAGGAATTGTAGTGATGTTACTTCTTCACAGTTATCTCAGCACCCGCTGCCCACCCATCTTCCTGCCACACATTACCAGAACGTATTGCCTTTGGCCACCATTGAACTAAATCTCAATCTGGAGCACATCCAGGGGAAGACCCGTAAAAAGTAACCACATGGGTCACAAGACTCGGCTCATCATCTCAACGCTCATTATCAGAGATGTTATCACAAACAAATCTGCCTGTCGTGTTACCATGAAATGTAGGTCAGCTGATGCACCGTGTGAGGTGGCTGAATGGAGAATGGCTCAGATGAATGCTCCTGCTGCTTCACTCTGGAGTTTCCATATACATACGCTAACGTGACACTGGCCTTAGGAGCTGTTAATGTGTCTCACACCTTCAGGCTAAAGTCAGTGGTTTGAGTCACAGCTTCCTTTTCCAAACAGTGGCACCCACCTTCTCTGCTGAGGCATTGTTCACCTCAATAAGGCCCCTGTGCTGCCCAGCAAGGGAAGATAGGTGGCTGTTTGCACCTCTGTCCTCACCCAAATTTACGGTCGTCATCTCCTGCTGAAAATGAGTTGGGAAGATGATGTCAAAACAACACTACAATTACTGTCTTTCTTCCCAAAAGTCAGGTGACAACTTACACATAAATGCAAAGTCAGCTGAGATGCACTGGATCAGATGGTGAGACTACCACATGACCAGGGGAGGCAGCACCACAGCACTAATTACTTTTCACATCAAAGGCTTTCTGTTCTTTTGCCTTAATTTGCGTGTTATTTACAAAGCGATAACTTATGTCTATGATTCAACTGTAATCCTCATGGAAGATTTCAAATGTCTCAAGTCTTCAGCTCCACTTTTTCCATTCTTGACGTGACGTTTTCTGTCACTTTTTATGTGAGCAGTCAAGGACATCATTATGAAATGAATCCGTTCCATTATGTCCATATTTAAACAATATCTCGTCTTCAACCTGGTCTATGACGGCCGGATATTCATGCTGCCTTTGAGTGTGACCATTGGCGACAACTATAAATACTTTTGATTAACACATGGTCAGACAACACGTCTTACTACTAGCTATTAATAAGCATAACCCGGCCTCAGTTGAATTGATTGAATTGATTAGTATGCCTTGAAGCATACTAACTGCAATTTACAACAAGGCTATTACAATGTGAAAAACACCTGGACACTGGGTTTTAAAGCTACGTCTCCTCATTATAAGCTGCTCAACATTTGTAATCTATTGATCAACAGGCTGGACAATCCACTCCAAAATGTAAATACTGCAAAAACCTACTTCTTCATTTAAGCTCATCCCCAGGCCAGTATGCAAATGCATGCAAACACCAATCTAAAGGATACTTGTTAGGACACACCGGCTAAAGGCCCAAACAGTCAGGCCTTTAAAGCACAAACACCAACAGCCGATCAAACATCAACAGATCCCCTTTGACATCCACCAACCTCAATGCGTGTTGGACAGAGTTTGCCGTCTCCATATGAACTCATCACAGACCAAAGAGCTCTGCCTCTTATTGTGAGTGGCAGAGAAAGCAGATTGTTGACAGAGAGGATGGAGAAGGCAAACACCTCGGGGAGCAGATTGGCTCATGTCCCACATCTGCCCTTCATACTGGGGCGGCCGGCATAGCAGATCGAGGTCGTTCTCAAGTGGGTTGAGGGCAAGCTGGGGTCTCTGTGCTGAAACAGAGTGATTAAATGCTGGAATTAGGGGGACAGCAGCTAACATCAAAACAGAGGGAAAAACCTATCCATCTGGGAGAATCAAGGATGGTGAGATTAGGTGTGTCGTAAGTGTGTGTGTGTGTGTGTGTGTGTGCGTGTGTGTGTGTGTGTGTGGTAGTGTGTTTCAGCCCCCCACACCTCCAACACACATACTGGAATGGTGCACTTTACTAATTCCTACAGTCAAAAGACCTCCCATGAAAAAAAGGGACACAGGGCCCTTTTAAAAAGGTACCAGTTGCTCTGATCCCATATCTGTTCTCTGTACTGGATTGTATTGGGGACATTAACATGCAAATATCTGCTAAATCCAGCTCTGTCTGAGGATGAACAGACCTTTCACAGCTCTCGGCAGAACATGGCAGGTCAGGGAGGAGTAATCCATACACAACTGATAACTACAATGTAGCGACAAAAGGGTTTAAAACAGCCCAAACCAGAACCAGACACCTCTACCAATTGGATACCAATAGTTGTATCTTTGATTGATTTTACTCACATTATTTGACTAATAATTCTTACACTTTCTGCTAAGTTCTTTCATATTTAACACTTTGCAGCCTCAAATAGGACATAAGAAAGTACGTGATCTTATTTCACATTTTGATATTGAAAGGAATAAAGCGAAACTGACCTAACCTCACAATTTATCTTAAATGATTTCACTACCCACTCAAAGAAGATTAAAAGAGGTGTTTAGCTGAGGGGGTTCCTCTGTTGACCATATCACAGTGAAGAAAGATAAAAAAAAATCTCCTTTTTCTGTTACCTTTAATGATGCCTTCTTGTTATCTAGCCGTGCCTCTCAGGGATGCGCCTGCCTCTCAGCCTTTGAAACTAGTTGCATTGTTTCAGCCAAGGTTCGTGCTGAGGTTATGGGTAATTGCAATAGCTGTTTTACATTTCAATCGGCGGTATAATCTCCAAGTCCCCATCTTCCCCAACACAAAAACACTGATATTCCCCTAATTCAGCCATTTAGATATGATAATGAAGGGACTGGCCTAAAGTTTGCTATAAAGCATGAGCAGTTCCACTATTTCTGTACAAATAAACATCTTAGGGTACTAATGGTTTTAGTTAAGTTTTTTTTCTGGTGGTTTTAGTTGTTGCTCTAGTCTTGCATTTTCATTGCATTACCTATGCAAATTGCATCACTGGGAATAATTTTTTTATTTTGTTCATTATTTCAAAGACGTCCTGCGTCTACATTCAAACACCTTATGAAACTTACAAAAGAACAAGGCTCGTATGTGTGTTTTAACATCAGTCTCCTTATATGGTGTTTATTTGACACAAGGGTTCCTCTGTCAGTTCCCTTTAATGGCTGACCACTTCTCATGAGGAAGAGTAGGCACTGTCTGCCGTGGCCCTTGATGCTGAAGGACCCTGAAGTAAATTGGCTGGTCCTCCATTCCTCATGTTAGAAGTTTTATTTTTATTTGTGGCTGGAGGAGGGTGCTTCTCTTTGAGATTCCTAAAGAACGAAATACTTAACAAAGCCTCTTTCTCTTCTCTGGTTTATCGGAGAGTTTCCTTCCAATAATGACTTGGTCCCCCTCCACCTCCAGCCACAATAAAAGTCCTCTGTGACATAACTGGGGGCCTGGGTGAATTAGCATGGCCACAATGGACAGTGGGCACAGTGACCGGACCTCCACACTTTACAGTCTATCAGGCCTGACCAGCGGGACAACCACTCTTCCTAAAGACCCACCTCTTTACATTTCTATGGAGCAACTCATTAGCTATGTAGAATCCCCACTTTCTTACTGCATGTTGCCTCTTTGTCCGAGGGGCAGTCTTTGTCTTTTCTAAATGATCCCACACAAGGCCCATTTTCTGGTTAATACATATTTACAGCCATGTAAGGTTTTTGTGGGGATCCTGTAGTTTTATTTTGCAGGCCATCACTCTAGACACCATAAACCCATTACCAAGCTGTTTAGAGTAATTGTTTGACCGTATAATAGTTCTATTTGTGGAGCTCAATGAGTCGGCATCTTTAGAGCGGGCAGATGGCTAGACAACACATGCTGGGGATTCCCAGGGACAAACCGATGCATTTGTAAACCTGACTCACACATTTTTGCTAAAACTTTGGTTGCCAACCGGATAATGGCTGTGCAAGTAAAATAAAACATACATGAACGCCAACATGTTTGATACTTGCCCAATTCAACACATTTTTTGGAAAATGCTAAGCACATTAATGGTTTAGCTTGACGTGATCATGACACAAGCGCTACAAAGCGCCCTGTAAAAATTCAAGTAGTTGTGGATCTTGTCCCCCCCCCCTCCCGCCCGATAGTCAAAATGTTTAAAATGTAGAAAGCAACTCTTTCAGGTGCGTGTGTGTGTTTACAGTAGCCTCCTGGGGGGTAGGGTCACCCCATGTCCTGAGTGAATTAAAGGGGCCAGCTGTGATACCGCCTGAAAGGAACATGATGGCAGACAAAAGGAGAGATCCCTGCACTCCCCCCGAAAGACAAAAGAGACAGAGACAAGAGGCTGAAACCACACAATCATCTCACCATCTACAATGGCCAAGCTCCTGTAACAAGCAGGATCAGGGGGATCTGCGAAGGGCTAAGCCAGCCGTGGCCACAGGTTTCAGTGCAAGCCATTAATTCCACTCTGCTTAGCACACAATTAATTTCACTCTCATGCAGCAGCTCAAAGCTTCATGATAAGAAGAGGGCTGCTCGCTGCTTCCAAAACCAAGATTAAAAGGTGAGGTGGTAAAGACTTCACAGAGAAGAGCTCTGAGCAGATGCTTATAGACCAAAGAACTGATAACAGAAGAGGCAAATGATGAGAAGAAAGGATGGAGTCAAACACAGTGGCCCATCACATCACTATAGCATCAACTGTGGCCAGGGTTTGCTACAGACTCACAACTGACTGACTGCGGATGCCAGTTAAACAATTTGTAAGCACATGCAGAGTTTTTTAATCTTCATTTTTTGTTGACTTTGTATGAAAAGATCCTTGGGACTTAGTCAGGATTTGGAAGTTATTAACATCCCAACAAAAAAAATAAACAATAAAGTTAACCAAGCCGAAAAAGGTGCCCCTGCTGACTTTTCCATTTGAGGTAATGTGACCAGAGTTAATGCTACTATGGGCTTAAATCAGCCACAAAAGTAGTCAAACTATAGGGATGGCTAATTGTCGGTGGACTAAAGCACCTGCCAGAACCAGAGGGAGCTCAGGAACTGCAGAACTGGTCTTTTCCCAAAGCAGATCCCATGGTACAGGATTAGATCCCTGGAGTGCAGACATCCTCTTGGCTCCCCTCGTCTTGTGCCCTAATGGCTACCCTGCAGGGCACCGTGATTTCTGTCTGCAGCCCCTCAAGCCATGTAAAGCCAGGTTACTCCCCCAACCCCCCATCAGACATTTTAAATACTATAGCCCCTTTAAGACATGGAATCTTCAAGGTTCATAACGGACAGACCCGAGTATGAGGAGGCATTTCCTGTCATTAAACATTGTATCTTAGTTGCAGTACCTCCAACAAGTTTTTACTTGGTGAGAAGTGATGCTTTATATATTGGACATCATCTACTCTGGCTTTTACACACTGATTTTTTGTTACAGCACAGTTGTTAACATGAAAATTATGGATAGAGCCACAATTATTTGCACAGTTTTAGGCATCTAATCAGCTTGTGAGACGAGTCAATATACAAAAGACTGTTCACAACAATGTGTTGCCTTATTCTATTGTCCTCAAACAGGAGAAGGAAAACAGGGCTTTTATACAGGTTGAAAAAGTCTATCTTTAAAGTCTAATAAGCTTTTTTTATCTATGGGATTAAGGAGAAGCAGAACACCTTTACAGACCTGTTAAGATCTTAAAAACCACCAATGCAGTTAATAAAAGTTTTGATACACCTATGGGAAAGTCCCATACACTTATTTCCAAAGTTTTGCATTTACACAAGCAACAAACGCATCTGGTTTGTAATAAATATACAATAATACAAAACCTATATTTGACCAGTGCCTCCACTGAATATCAAACTCCAAAGTAACAACTTCTCGTGACCAAAGATTCCATCAAAAGAAAGAAAAAGAATCTCACATATAAATCTAAACTTAAACATGGAAAAAAATAAATTGGAGACCTAAACATCCCTTAATATTTGCACAATGATTCAGTTTCAGATCATGATGACCTTTCGTCTTCTTATCTGTTGTGCTGATGCAGCTTTCCCATTGGCAACATATTTGCTTGAACATTCATTCATCTCCATATACTGGCACATGTATGAAAGCTGACAATTCGTTGCCCGTGGGCCAGAGCTGGAGAAGAAAGCTGCAACCTGGGTTTAGTTGATGACAAATGCCCCACAACCAATCGATTGGCTAGTGAGGGTCAGAGATAAGAAGCTGGGCCCATTGGCAAGAAGAAGCCTGTGACCTCTCAACCATCCATCTCTGTCCTCATCTCGTCCTGCTGGACGTTTGGCGCTCAGTTCTTCCATTAAATTCTTCTCCGTTGACAAAGCAGGCAGATGCTATCAGTTTGTCTGTCCAGCTATTAGGGCATAATACCACGCCTACCTCTCTCTCTCTTCCTCTCTCTGTGCAGCTTGGAGACCCTGGGCCATCGCAAAAGACATAGAGGACATTGTACCAAGCCTACGGCCCCTTTCAAAGTGTCAGGACCCCAAACTAAACTTTTCCAGAGATGAGTAATGGGATCTACTGGCCCATATTGAATATGCTTTGAAGACCGCCCTGTGGTTTTGAAAGATAACACAATGGCTAATTTCATAGCCATTGTGAGGTCAAACTTTATTGGACTCCACTTTTTTTTTCTTTTTTTAAAGATTAAGATCATTAATTTATACATTTTAATTAATTCATTTACAAAATATCACATGAATCAATAAAATAAACACATTGAAACAGAACTTTAGAAATAAGAGAAGGGCAGTTTTGGGGGAAAAGGCCTAGGAACTAATGTTTTGACTTGTTTTATCTTGAAGCAGATTTCAGCTTGGCGTGCTTCATAAGATCACTGTCTTATAAAATTTGAAAGAAAATGTTGAAAAAGCATTAATGTCTCACTGAAAATGTATTTGAATTTAACTGTAAAAGACATCATCCTCCTGATAACGTTTTCCTAATCTTAGAATCACCAACATAAAGCCCTGCTGTTGTGCATGTTCTGAAGTTCTTCAGGACTGAACAGTTTTGGGAGGACCTGCATATCTCTGTTGGATCTGAATTGGACTTTTGTCAAGCATTTGCAAAAACTGTTTTGACCTGGTTACATACTCATCAGCCGAGGTTTACTACACTAGGAAACTTCAGATATATAACCTCAGCAACATGAACGTCAAGTACTTTTGATGTTTGCTTGTCTAAATGTTTGGTGCTGACTATTTCTCTATGTGTTAAAACCCACCCACTGAGAAGGAGCTATTTGTAGATGCCTGAAACAAATAATGACAGAAATATTAATATGTGACTCAGGACTAATCACGGCATCATGACAAGTTTAGGTTAGTAAATTGTCTGAAGTGTATGACTATGATGTTGTCAGCATGGAATGATCTTTTGATAAAAATGAATGACAGCTGTGACAGATTGTCTGCTAATTATGCACGTGGCAAATTATTGCCAATTATTTTTATAGCAATAATTGCATCCCTTTACGGGACATCCACATCGCATCAAAAACACACCGAATTCCATTGCAGGTGCTTTCAGCAGTTCACTGAAACGGGTGACTTTCGCATCCTGTTGTATTAGATTTTCATCACGTTTTACCTCTCTCCATACATCTTTTAACATCCCAACTGGGGTGTATAAACCTATGATGTAGGAAACTCTAAATCGCCCTCTCAACATGATATCATCTATCAGTTCAGGTGAGCTGTATTCAGGTTCTTCTCTTTCTCACGCCGTTCTGTAATGCAAACGCTCCCAGCTGAAATTCACTCAGCCTTTCTGGAAAGCCCACAGAGACTCAACCCGCTCCCCAAACAAGTAATTTGCCTAAGCTGCCTGTCAGTCGGGTGCATTTGTTTGCACTGAGAGTTTAACTCTGCAGGGCATGGAGGATGCTAATTGTGTTGATTTGAAGGGGGTCCCTCAGGTGTGTGTTTGTTCAGGGGGGGGCGCACCTGTATGAATACACTTGCAAGCCTTCAGTTTACACAGAGCCAGGCAGGGGAATCACTGGCACACCTTTTCTCTTGATAGGCAAACAGCAGTTCAGGCTTCATGGGGTTAGCATCCTGCAGAGTCTTTCTTAGTTTGTTCTAATGTTAGTAATTATACCACCAGTGTGAACCTCGTGCCATTAACAAAACAGAGGTGGAGACAGAGGGAGGAAATGTCGGCAGGAGCCTGAGTTTGAGCCGACCTAGTATGACATGACAATGCAAATTAATTTGTAAGGCCTGAGGCAAACATGAAAGGTTTACATTATATGTAAATTAAGTAATGAATGGCTCATGTATTAAAACAAAGTTTCAGCGTACTAAATAAAAAGAGGTTCTTATTGTGAACCTTAAACTTGTTTCACTAAAACCTCTAAAAGTCACTACTCTCACTACTTTGACAAACAAAAAGCACAGAACTGGATTGAAAACTAAGCCCCTTTAAAAACAGTACCTTTTTCACCATGCCCATCTGAAAAGGCCCAAACTGCAGCATCTAAAACACAATATGGATGTGAGGCAAAAAAAAACACAAAAAAGGCATCTGTGCCATAATATCAAAAGGGCCATTTTCTTACATTCTGGAGGGGCTGAAGCCAGTTTTGGCCACAGTGGTCAGCAACCATTGGAGTGGTCAGCGTGGAGAATTCCCTGTGCTCCATCATTCTGATGGCTGTGTCCAATTGCATTATGCCAGAGCAGCAGGTAGCCCTGGCTGCCGGGGTCGCAGCTCTGACAACCTCACCCCATTGGCCCAGGGGCTCTGGCCAAGGTTACCGGGTCAGGGCCTTGTCCGGACACAGGCTTGGCTCCTGGCCAATGGGTCGACCTGGTGGGTTAGGGTTAGTGCTGGTGGGGAGCAGTGGTGGTCAGAGGAATGATTTATAGATGAATGGTAAGAGGCTGCACTTAAATCTGTCCGGGGTTTTTCTTAAAGTTTCTCTAAAGGCACAATATGTTCATGCTTTGCTTATCCCCCACCACAAGCACTTGACTTGAACTTTTTGACTTGAGTTTTTTTTATACATTCAATTTCAAAAATTGAATGCCATTGAGTCATCTTTTATTTTCCCCTTGCATATGTTTCCCCTGAAACCTTCTGCTAATGAACAAAACCTGGGCTAACTCACATCTTTAGAAATGTGGTTTCAAAACTATCTGTCGCCAAAAGTAAAAGACGAGCTTGATCTGTCATTTTGCTGCGAACTGTTTATCGTTTGCCAACCTTGTTAAGTGATTCCATCAAACGGGGACACTTCAGAAGTAAGTTTAGAGCCTCACAAGTTTTCTGGCCATGGAAGGCAGGCGAGCTCTGATTGCCCCGAAGGGCGTTTTGTTCTTGTTAGGGTATTGTGAACAGATGGACCTCATACCCACTTGCCCAAATCAAAGATGGCATTTGTTTTTCATGTTGGATGATTTTAGGGCTACACAGACGATGCAAACAAAGCCTTTTTTAAATGATCTCACAAAAATCAAATCAAGAGACACATTATGCTATCCGGGATTTGCTGATGACTCACTTTAGCCTCATCTAGCTAAACCAAGAGAGCACAATGGAGGGGTTTGTTAAGAAAACCAATATTCAAAAGTTAGAAATTAGCAGCACAAACAGCTAGACTTGCTTTGTATCATCACACAAAAGTACACATTTGGCATCAACATCATAAAACATCAAGGAAAAGAGCTGGTTCATATTGCCATGAAACAAACAACTACGTAAGTCTATATGGTCACAAAGACAAACTATTGGGCAACATTTCCCACATTCAAGGAGTCATAAACCATCCCGTGACTGCAGCAATCGCCCAGCATGTGGTTTATTTTTGGGGGACACACTTAAAGGTCAGGCGGAAATCCACAGAAGTCTGTGAAGGTATTCTTTTGGCAGAATCACCAGCTGCCATTTGCACGTGGGTGGACAGTTTGTCTCCACTGACCTGCAGAGCTAAGGCCTGTGGCCGTGAAACCTCGCTGCCCTTTCAGCTAATTGTTTGTGGGTAGCTTTTAAATTTATTGACAGTCTTGGTGATATAGTGCTTCTATTGTGTCCTCAGCCATTGTGAACAGCATTAACTATGGCTCCTGCTTCCCTGCTCTTGTGCTCCATGGCTAACCAGGGGCCAGAGAGCAGTGTGATGCCCAGCGGGAGTGCCCTCTCCGTGGGCAGGAGAGGAGACCTCTACAGGTGCCTCAGCCCTTCTCTTAGCAACGCCCTGCTGCTCAAAATTTGTTGTCCCCCTGTGGGTGTCTTTCTGCAAGTGTCAGCTGTGAGGCCCCTGATGGGAGATTTGTGGATATGATAACTCAATTAGGCTCCAGGATGGATGACATGGTGGCAGCAAGCAAGTGTGCAACTCCCAGGGAGGTGCGAACTCCTCTCCTTAACTTCTCCTCAGGAGACCCGTGTTCTGCACAAGCCAGGCATGTGGCTCCCAAAAGCCCCTTCTGAGCCTCTGGTAATCAGTCTCCCACGCACAATGGTGCAGTTCACAAACCAAGCAAAGAATCATGATCCTTTTAATAATTTAAGTATAGACATAGTAGAAGACTTCAGACAAAAGAGAACTCACTAATTAAGAGCACTGAATGTGAAAGTTCCTTATTATGTGGATTTTATTTCAGGATTCATCATCCAAGCTAGCCTTTATCTCGTGCACCTTGTTTTCCTAATTGGCCGTGCACCATTTCCCAATTAACTCTGAAATTGGTTGATGATTGCCCTAAATTGGCACCAGATATCAGCATACAGCTTAAGCAGGAGTTGAGGATAAAGTTATGGACTCTGTAAATTGGTAATTAATTGTAAGCCATCAAAGCACAGCTATTTTGGTCGCTGGGGGAGGGATATGGATCGAATCTCAGACAGTCAGACTAGTATTATGAAGTAAGACTCTAAGGTACACTGATGCGCTCCCGACACCGCTCCACTTCCGGAATAATCTCAGCTCACCGGTGTCAGCCAGGGTTACATTATAAACTCTTTTTACCCGGTGGTTAAGTTTGAGACTCATGGTGGATTTAAATCAAAAGAACTGTTCTCCCTCGGCGAGGCTGCTAAAAGCTCTGGCATATCCACGCAGGTGTAACAGGGTCAATCACTAACCACTGGAGAGTTAATTAGAGATAAAGTGTATGTTAATGCGAAGGCCTCGCTTTACTCACACATTCCAACACACCCGACTTGTACACAAAGTCTGTTTGCTGACGAGTTGGTTGCCACTTGCAAATTACCCAACTTCTTACCATAAAAACTCTTGGGCTTAAAGCTAAAGCAGTCATGAAAGCAGGTATTCCCACTTATTCTTTGATTCCCTACATCCTAAAATTACAGAAGAAAGCTACATAAAGTGACGCTTTTGTCTTCATACAACAGCAACTAAGCTTTTCTCATAACTGTCATGGTAATCAGTGAAAGCTAACAATATGACTTTCAGCTCAGGTCTGGAAGATCATTACATGGCAAGAGCGCTCTCCAGCTGTCCTCACACATGCACACAATGGACACACACACACACACACACACACACACACACACACTCACTCCTCTCCCTCCCTCCATGCCTCCGCTCAGCGCCACAAAGCCAGGCAGCGGCTCAGACAGGATGTAGCACATGTGTATCATATTAGTCAGGCCTTCCCAGCCGGCAGGCCCATAGGTGATATTAGATCTACAGCTGGCCCACTCCCCCTGTCTCTCTGAGCTGCTGCCCAGCCTGCAGCCCTCTCAAACTGATATTTCACACATCCCTCCGCCCGTCTCACAGCCAGAGTCACAGGTGGGAATGCCTTCACACAGAGCAACAACAAGAGAGCCTGTTGTAATGACTATGTGTGTTTTTTTCCCCACGGAGGCATCGCAGACAGGGGAAGCCATTCAGCGTGCCCCTCCGGGTCACGCCTGAGATATGGGGAGGCTGACCTGACATGGCCCACATCAAAGCCCCGACGGACACAAACCGCAGCAGGAGAGTTCAGGTGAACGTTCCCGTGTAGGCAAAGCGAGCAGCTCCGTGTTTATCCATGGTAGAGAGGAGCTGGAGAATGCCGCTGAGTGCCAGCTCGTCACCCCTGAGCAACTGCAAGAAGTAGTAGCATGATGCTTGCCATCTGTCCACATCTAGAGATATCATGGGAAGAAGCACCGAGCTATAATATCCCAGTGAACCGAGATGATTTTTCCAAGAGAAAGCTTTTGTAAATATGAGCGTCTCAAATGCCAAGCGATATCTCACAGGTGAGCTTGAAATACTAGACTTCTGTGTTGGATATTTGTCAGACAACAGAAAGGATCTACGAGTATCCAACAAAATAAGGGCAGAGGGCACAAACGAGTAATTCATTAATACAAAGAACACAGGGATACATTAATTCTCATCTGGGCCATACACCATCTCGAAATATGTTTCCCACCCCTGAAACCTATTCCTGTTTTCATAAAGAAGATGCTGGAAAACAGCAGCGCTGGATGGTCCACCCTGTCCCAGACTAATTAGAAGCGTCTGCTTGTGGAGATAGTGATGGGTTCACCGAGACAAAAAACAAGGTATTGATTTTTGACTATGACCCCGGGCTCTGAATGGAGCTAAAACATCAGACAATGACTGGTTACTGGGTTGTTGTTATCAGAGGTCACAGATGGAACGGAGAGGGGGGGAAAACAGTTGTGAGGTAAGTGAGGGCCCCTGATGCTCTGAAGAGGTCAACAGAGATTATTTAAGAGTCACAAAATAAAGATGAATTCATGTAGCTTGTTCCCTTAAACCAAAGAAATCGAGGCTAAAAACCTATTGTACTTCGATGACAAGATTCACATTCACATCGGCTACAGACAGATAGATACAAGTTTCTGCTTTGCTCCGTGAATGTGCATTACGTCCATAATATATTTACATTTGGACAGATAATGCTTGACCCAGAAAATCAAAGTAACTAAACAGTGTCCATCTCTAAACAATGTCAGATGAAACAAAACTGGAGAATTACATCTCAAAACTGAAAAGGGAATATTTTTTGAGAGTAACCATGGTGATGTTGAACAGAAAAAAAAGTAAAAAACTGTGACAATGTCTCTGGTTAGCTTGAGGCTCCATGCAGATTGGAGCCCACAGCACATGCTGCTTGGCGTATCGGCTGAGCTGTGATGCATTAATCAGAACACCAATTTATTTCACATAAGTATGAAAGGCACTCTGGCCACCCTCCTACTCCTCGCTCTAACACTTGCTGTCGTTTTCACACACATTCACACTCACCACACTTCAGCTTGTGGTTTCGTGAGTGACGCAAGGAGGGATGTCGTCAATTAACTGCGGTCTCTTAAAAGATGAGATGACTCAAAATATTGTTTCCTTGCATATCTCCCCAAAAAGAGCAGTGTCACATCTAAGATCCAGAGAAGCTCAAAAGAAAACAAAACTCAAGCCTGCCAATGGCCCGTCGGGGCTCTAATATTACTGAGATAAGATGATACTTAATGACCATTACGCCATGGTAATTACTGAATAAATGCAGCTAAAACAGAACAGGAACTGAACATCTGCTATTGATTTGTGTTATGTGAGCTATTGATATTTAAAAGTTAACCAGGCATGAATATGCATATGACATAGTCATTTAATGAAATTGGTTGTGAGTTCTATTCTAATAAATATCACAACACAGACTCATTCAAAAGTTAAATGGGACTGATGATACAGTATATGAAAGAGTCTCGTGGAAATGGACTACAAACAAACCCTCTTACTAATACAAGAAAGACACATATGCTAATAATTCTTATGACAAATAAAGAGGGAAACAATATGCTACAATAACTGAAGGTTATACGTAATATATTTATTACGTTAAAGGGGCCATGACAGAATGATGTGCTAATCGTTTTTACCTCATAGGTTTATTCCCGTGATAGAAAGTCAATGCATTAACAGCTTTAACACAGATTACTGACCACATGCCGTGCTCTGGCTGTGTCTGTCCTCGGCCTCAGTCACTCACTCACTGTTTGGAAGAAGGTGGGAAGATGAGAATATTTCCTTTTGAACATCTTCGGAGATCAGTGCAGGACCTTAAAATGAAATCAGCGTTATGACTCCTGACTCAGGTCGAGTGATAGCACTAACATACCGATTCACTCACACTAAACTCATATGCATGTTAGGAAGACCTGTCAGCCCACTACTAACTTCACCCCTAATAGAAAAATTAAACAGTAGAAAAAAAGCAATAGGTCATTAGGTGTTTTCTTTTCAGTGCCCAGTTTCTTCAACGTCTCCGTGACTCAAACTGGTAAAAAAGTGTACTTTCAAACGGGCGCAATATTACCAGTACTTGCTGGTTTATCCCATGTTTTTTAAATAGCCTTAGACCCATCAGAAGTTGCACCAAAGTTTAACACAGAATAGACTGTGCTATATCAATAACTCTTCATCCAAACGTTAGATATGGGAAATGTACTATTTGGAGAACGAGGCTGTTGTCATGAATAGGTGACATATTCACGCTATTAACTGAATTTATGGACACAAACAGTCTGACAGTGAGTGTTGTGGATGACTTCATCACCTTTCATCTTGTAGCAAAGAGTGACTATTTTAGCAAGTACTTCAAAGACGTCAACACTGATGAGTAGGTCTGACCCATTTAACCCTGCTGTCATGAGCACGTACCGAGCTTCACGTCAAGAATAAGAGCAATCAATGGCAAAATCCTTCATTCAGACAATGAAACAGCAGAGTACTTCTAGCCAGATGTTCAACCTGAATATCCAGAGATGTTTACTTGTCCCGCTTGCTGTGGCAGAGGACAACGTCGGGGCTACCGTGCGTGTCCTGCTGCCACCACGATCTGGATAACCGGGTAAGAATGGAATGGATGGGAGAATTTACCGTAAAACAATGTAGAAAGCACTTTCGTTAAATGTTACCCATTAGTACACGCTGTTTGCTGCATTCAAAGGGAATCAATTCTTTCCTTCTTTGTCACACATATACACGTAAAAGGTCTGAGAAAGATAGGGCAGATTTCACCCAGAGCTAAAGCCAATTGCTCTAAGTGCACATCAGAGTGCAAAAGTGTGTGGTTTACTAACAAGCAATGAAATGTATAATACAGCAACAATCTTAGTGAAGGAATTGAATGCTACACCCAAACTTAAACTAAAGCATTTTCCTGCTTGGCCATGTCCCCATTATGATCCCTGTAATTAATGCGACCAGAATAAGCCAATTCAAAGCTGTGAAAAAGAATAAAGCCATTCATATCATCTATCAAAGCCATTTCAGAAGTATCCTGGTTCTTATTTAAGGTTCGCATGGAACATGGACTATCTAATCACACACAGACAATAACACATTTCTCCTTGCTGCCGCTTTAAAAAGAACCCCAAAAAAGCCCTGAATCTAACCAACCAACACAACCCACCAAGCAGAGAGTGCAGAACACAGCAGTGCTGAATCAAAGACAAATGTTTCTATTCATTACTTAGAAGAAAACCTAAATACAATCATGTCTACTTTACTTCAAACAAGTCCCACCAAGAAAATTCACAAGAGACCAGATTCCTTTCTGAGCAGATGAATTTGTTTTCTTTAACCAAGGGATGGTTTTTCTGTGGGCGCATCCCAAATGAGGGGGTCAGACAAGTTAAGGCTTGTCCTAAAACGGACACATGTTCTCCATTGTCAAGCCAGTTTCTTTCCCAGCCAGGAGATCAATGCGACCTGTCAGAAGTCACCCACTTGCTGTCAGACCACAGAGTGATGCTTTAGGGGAGCTGGGGTTAGCGGAGGGGGAGGACAGCAAATTATATAGAGGAATCTCAAAGGGCTGTCTGCATTTTTGCATTTTAATTTCAGAGGAGGTGGGGGGGCAATGGTTAGGAATCAGGGCCCTCTGGAGGTGGCAGGTAGCACAAACTGGGGTGGATGAGAACTGGCAGATGTGGCAGATATCGTATGTTGGCATCTGTTGCTTGTTACACATGGCAAAGGAAGACATTTAGATAAAATGAGAATTTCTGAGAGAAAAACAAGACAAGAGGAAGTTATTAAGTTAAGTGTTGAAGTTCTTAACAGGTGTGTAGGTCCATTTGAGATCTAAGACAATGAAAATGTTATTTACTGTTCCTTTAAACTAGCATTGCCAGGACAGATAATAGCACCTGAGGAAAATAAAACACCAGAATGATCATTCTGTAATTCTGTCAGCGAAGTTATGGTCAGTTTACAGTCAGCAGTGTTGACCCCAAGCACCACCAGCCTGGCTGTCAATCAGTCAGGCCCTTATCTAGTGGCCATATGTGATGTATAGTCAGTGTTTGGGCGCAGCAGGTCTGATGGACAACTGCCCCTCCTCAAGCCACGGCTACAGCACCTGCTTTGTCTGTCGGCTCTGCTGACACGTGTCCCTCCTTGAGGCCCCATGCAATCCCCCCCCCCCCACTGTCAGAGCCGTGTGGGGCCTCACCAGGCAAACACATCCAGGGCTTTTACCTAGGGTGCTGACTGACTGACAGGAACTATGTATGGAGGGGAGGGAGGGGGGTTGTTGATCGAGGAAGAAATGTTGAGTCCTGTAGAGTTTGTGGAAAAGGTCAAAAGGAGGAGGTATGTTAAGGTGTGGTGACGTCCACCGCATGGAGCGGGTGGGGCAAAAATGATAAGCAGGGCAGCTGATCATCTGTCAACTTTACGGCCTGTAATAGATGAGCAGACCTGTAGCAGAGAGCGGGCGGCCGGGCCGGAAAGGATTGATTGGCGGCTAGAGGGGGCGGTGGGCGGGCAGCTGTCAGTCAGCTGGCCTCGCGAGGCCTGGGGCACACCTGTGCACCTTTGCATTGGGCTGGATGACCCTTTTGATGGGGGGTCAGCGCGGGGCGGTGTGATGAGTAAAGCAGGACACAGGGGTGTTGTTATTCTGCATATAAAAGGGCTGTTAACCCCCAATATAGATCACCTGAGTGATGGCAGAGCAGGTCACCAAATCAAAGGCATTGTTGTGACCTCGTGCATTTTATGGCCCTTCTAAATTTGGCTTATATTATACTGGTTATTGACACACTGAGGAGTAAGACCTATAATTAGACTCAGCAGAAACAGACTTACTTTGTTTAACTTAGAGCTCTTTATTCTCTGATCACAGACAGAAGTCTGCCGATTCCCAGTAAAAAAAAAAACACAAAAAAAACAGGGCGTTGTTTATTTTACATTATTCATTATCAATGCCAGTCCTATTGTTCACTTGGAGTCCACACAAACATTTACATTCCAACATAAAGATTAACAGTACACCAAGAAGGCCATGGCAACACATGTAGCGGTCTTCAAAATGAGATATATATTTTTATTATATTAACACTGTACACAGCTCTGTGAATGCACACAATATTTAACATATTCCATGTAGATATCAAACACTGTACTCGTTCTGGATCGCCGCCCTGTGGTGTTTCCACAAGGCAGGCAAACTTTCTCATGCTAAACAAAGGAACTCATTTACTGGCCACTGAGCATGGGTGAACAACTGTACACAGGAGTAGGTGTGGGAACATGAACCATTTATCCTGTCCACATCTGCAGCGCGCTCCCCCCCCCCCGCGTGAGGCAGCTGTTGCACGGTAAAATGTGCTGTGCGGGCTCCCTCCTCGGTCGGAGCACTTTCCCCATTGTCAGGATGAAAAGCGCCGCGGCGGTGGTGGCCCCCAGTCCTCAGGAGCAATGCCCGGCTGGAGCTTATTTTGGTTGGGCTTGCCCAAATAAACACACCAGGACCTCGCAGCCGCAGCTGTGGGCCTCTCCCTGGCTGACCTCCTCTCCTGTGACTCCTCCACTCACTGAGAGAACGAGAGAGAGAGAAAACAAGCGAGGGAGAAAGAGACAACTAGCCCAAGCCAAAGCTTGCAGAGGTTAGAAGGGCCAAATACTGCTTATTATCAGAGTCAGGTCTTTCCCACGCCTGCAGGCCTCGTGTGTGCAGCCGGCGGCGTGCCTGCTTGCCAGAAAGTGTTTAGCTAACTCATCTACAGTCATTCTCCCACCGAGGGAGGGAGGGGGGGGAGGTTTGGTTTCTCACTGCCGGACAGAGAGGAAGGTTTATTCAGCAAGTTTCTGTGCAAAGACTGAGGTTTAAAACCCAAGATGGTGAATGGAATGCTGAACGCCTTTCTTCTTTTAACCTCCTGCTCTCAGAATGGATGAGAGTGTGAATTTGGAGTTTGACAGCTGAGTAAATTGGACTAATGGGCTGAGCATACTGGGATGAAGGTCACATTGTGCCCATTCCTACAGACCCGCTTATGGGAATAAGGCTACAAACTGCTGGGTTGCTGCAAGAAACGAGGGCATGTTGTTTAGAAAACACACCCACATGTTGGCATAAGATTTTCATGAAAGGAGCATCTCGGTCAAAAACACATTTTGATTAAATATTTATTCCTTTTAGATGAAATATTGAAATTAATACAAAAATTTAGCTCTCAGGTATTAAAATGACCTTGCCTCGCAGGTTTTGCATACAAGAACATTTTGCCAAAGATGGGTATATTATATTATATTATATTAAGCAGTTTAAAGCTCCAGAGCAAGCGAGTGGACCTAAGTGGAGCTCAGAATCATGGAAGGTTTGAATATCTATATTTAATTGAGAAAACTCAATCTGCTGATGAGGACCATAAGATTTGGTCAAAAGTTCCAGAAAAAGTTAGTAAGTGGATGAATCTTGCGATATTTTGTTTGGTTTTAACATAATGTTTTAAAAATATGTAATAAATATTTAGAGGTAAACCATTAATAGTATAATTAATAGTAAAAGTGTTTTTAAAGTATATACATTTAAATCAGTGTATATATATATATATCTCACCCACCCACTCAGAAAAACACCCACAGCCACCCCCTGAATTCCTCCTACATACAAACCCACACACACCCTCCCTCCACCTCCTACATATGTATCCATCCACTCACACAAACACCCACACACACACACATCCATCAACACTAATGAACGCTCAATCACCCACCTAGTAACTCCCACGCACACAAACACACACACACACACACACCGACTCATTCTCTAACAAATACAACAGCAGCCTATGCCCTCCTACACACAGACACACGAGCTCACACACTCTTTACCCCCTGCCTTGCTGCGTTTGCACGGTCAGCCTGATGCAGAGCTGACTCGGCAATCATCCATTGGTTTTGTGGGGGGGCTCCAGGAGCACTGTGGCCTCTGGAGGGGACAGATGGGCAGAGACAGAGCTCCTGGGCAGGTAGTCATCCCCAGAATGTGGGGGCGTCTTCGGGGGGTCTTGTGAGGGGGCTGAATGGCCTTTAAATGGCCCCCCCCCGCCCCCCGGGCCCCCCCCCGGCGGCGCGCCCGCCCCCCCCCCCAAAGAGAGAAAAACAGATTGAATGAGTGATTGATACAGAAGGCTGATTCATCTTCACACGAGTCA